>JZKD02S1730078.1:68722-103971 GCA_000966675.3 Picea glauca | reverse complement strand
TGACTTAAAGATTAATATCAAATCTTTCAAATATTTTAGATTGTCCTTCATATTCCTTTGAAAAGTATATTCCATCTTTATTCAGTAATAGTGATTCCTTAGAAAACCTGTCAGTATTTTTATTATATGATCTGTATATATTTGTGTTTTAAGTTAAGTATTAACCAGATTAGCCTGCTCGGGTTTATATGCCATATACTTCTTTGGAAATTAAAGAGTTGCGATTTCGACGATTTTTGTCTCCACCTGCTCAAAATTTCTTTAACATAGCAGCATTGCAATCTGTATGCAAGTATCAGTAGCATTGTCTAAAAAGGAATAGATCTCGCTCTGAAAAATAGATGTAATGTTATTGGATAGCACGATGAAGGTTTCAGAAATGTGCCTATATAAACCGCACAAACCTTAAGATTTCTTCAGCAACGAGTTGTTCGATCCATGATCGAAGAGGGAGCAGATTTTCATTGTAGGGTTTATGTATGCATTTCATTTCAATGTCCTTGTTATTACCCGAAGAAATAATGAAAAGAGTGGAATTTGGACCGGTGTCTGGTGCAAAGAAATTCTTGGGTTTCTTTGTGGTTTGAGGGAAATGCCTTAAATTTTGTAAGAAAATTAATAAGGTTACTAATGGAATGGAGGTCAGGATAAGGGAATAAAGTGATGAAATCGATTCTCCAATTTGATAGCAGGAAGTACACATGAAAGTATTATCTCACATTAAAACAAAAAACTAAGTGGTTGTATTATCTCACATTAAAACAAAAAACTAAGTGGCTGTAGTTAGATGTGATATGTGGTGTAGTTGTTTTGTAGTGGTTTTGGCTCCATGAGTTCAATGTTCATTGACGTAACTGTCTACAAATTGGATCAAGGATGATTTTAGGGGCTAAATTTAATTCATGGGTTAATTTTTCAAGATTTTTCTTAAAAAAAATTGATTATTGTAAAAATGATTTGCCCAAATTCTATATAATAAAATTATTTTACATACATATTTTTACAAAAAAAAATTGCAGTTGAAAGATTAGTAAAGTTCACCTATTTTTTTATATTTTAAAATAATTTTGGATTCCTTTTAAAAAATTATGTGTATAACTAGAAGATATCACATCACATCAGATCGATGTTGGTAGTAGACAGGATGTTGCCATATCAACCCAGGAATTTATACTCTCAGAGCCCTTCAGGGTTGGGAAGGATCTTGGTACCGAAAATTATTATGTACGAGGAAGAACATATTCATTGAGGATCAAGGTAAAGATTTCAGTGTGAGAAATTATTATTTACGTGGAATTATTAATAACGCATGCTGAAGGTTAGTAGTGTTAATATTGATAGGTGCACTAATTGAGAATAGAAATATTGGTGTGAAACAAAACTCTTCTGGTATGCATGTAGAATTATGACCCTGAACTGAACAGGTAATCGATCCTTCGAAGCAAAACACAATCGCCTCAATACGGATGGATAAAGGCCACTGATGGGTAAGTGCCAATGTTGTTAAAAAAATTGTTGACTTATATTCCACATAAGCACATACTCCAAATTTAGAGCAGAAAGTTGTACTGGATAATTTTTGAGCGGTTTTAAGCAGCATTTAATGCTTTACCAGTTATTGATCACAGAAATCCAAAGATAAGGAGATGCAGATCTGAGGATCGAATCACGGCAACAGCAAGTACTGGGTATAAATTATCCACAGATAAGGAGATGCAGGTCTTAGTGAAACCCCATGTCATATATTATGCGACTGGTTGCATCTGACTTACACTGAATATAATATATACAGAAAATTATTTGAATAAGAAAAGTTACTGAAGGGGCAAAATAGGTTGCCATAGGTTGCCTCCCTACTATTCTCAAGTACATGTGCAATATTCTTGTCTCAAATTGACTTTGAATTGTAAATATCTTGTTCCCTCAATGCTGGATTGCCATCTGGATGAAATTTAGAAGCATCATAAGGCATTGCTTATATGATATCCATAACTCCCTCAAGCGCCACTAAATGTTGGGACACAGTGAATTAAATGTGAGAAAAAATGAATTTTGATTATTCTAATTAAGACTGAGAGGGAATATTTCCATACATTCACAGGTAAGCCACATCCAGGTGAGTGCTCCTCTCAGCTAATTCTTCGTTTGGATAACCTATTTGAATAAGTGTACTTTTGATGAAGATAAAGCAATAGTTTTGAAGATATTGCAGGAAATTCAGGAGGAGAAAGTCCTTAGTTTACAAGAATCTCATAATCACTTTGTGAAGAACTATTGCATTGCAATTCACTATTGCACAGTGGTAGAGTGGTAGATAGAGTATGGAAGATTCAAGGATATGATTAATGGTGAGAGAAAACCAGTACCCAATTGAAGAATGAGGGTACTTTCTTATAGGTCTCTATTAATGAGTTTTGAGGGGAAGTTTCTCCCCTCCACTAGATAATGTTTGGTTGTATGATGAGTTTTGAGATTTTGAGTACATATCATGCTATGTAGCTCATTGAGAATGATAAGACTATTAGGGTTTCTAAAATTGCAAATATGGTATTGAAATTGATGTTGGTAAATTGTAGATTGTTCTTAAGAAGTATGATATGAGTGTTGTTGAGAGGATTGATGGTGTGACTAAAGGATCCTCTCAAACGACATCTCTTGCAAATGATCATAATTTATTTGTATAAGCATCTAAAGTGTTTTTTTTATGGTACCATGGTAAATGCTAGGTAATAAATACTCTTCATAGTTATAAGTTGAATCAGTGAAAATACATACAATATTTTAATAAATAAATTTATAAAGGAAACCGATTAAGGGAAGGAAGGTTTCATCATGTATCGGTTGACAAGATTTCTCTGAAAGTTAAGGAGTCCCAAGTTGTTGCATAGTAGAGAGTGTTGACATGAGGAACGATAGTGGCTTTGTGTTATTTTTAGTTATCTCATAATCGTGTTGATTTTGACAGAATTGGATGTTGAAGTTATAGGGAAGTAGTGGGCTCTTTCTAAATATAAAAGAAAGAGGTTTTTAATGCATAAATTCCAAACATTAAGCTTGTTCAAAGTTTTCAACAAAGTGTCACATTAAGGAATGGAAGTTAAATGAAAAACTTATGAAGTTATGATTGTGGGTAAGTGAAGAAAATTGATTTTGTTGCATGTTCTCCTAACTTTTCTTACTCCTAGGATGTGGAATCTTGAAAAGGGAGAGAGAAGACATTGAATGGATGATTGTCTTTCTACTTGAAGGAGTCATAAAGGTAAACCGTAATCAATGAAATAGAGACCAATGAAAAGGCTAATTTACACTAGGATCATAAGAAAGGCTTACAATAGAGAGTAGGTTACATGGAGTCACTTCCCATTGATTTGTGATCTCAATCATTGTGAATATAGTTAAATACATTTCTATAAATGTGCATTATAGTAAATACATTTGAGTAATGCTATCATAGCTACCCTTAGTCCATGGAAAGTGCCCTCATTGAAGCTAAGGAGTTATAAAGATTTTCTTATTAATGATAGTAGAAATCATTACATGTTGCTCACTTTCAATTGTATAAAGCAATCTATGCTAACTAGAAATGATACAATGTTTTTCTAGTTTAGATGTTTTTTTTTGTTGCAGTGACAACAACCTTGTAGTTGGAAAATCATCTAAACATAACCAACTCAAGATCTAAGGAGGGGATGGTGATTCTTGTTGACATTACATTATTACATCAGTGAATATATCTTAGTTGAGATATTGAACATGTGGAAAGGGTACACCTTTATCAAGATCTAGAATTGGAGGAATTGGTTGCTATCATTGGTTATTTACGTAAGAATTTGTAATGGGATACAAGATTCAACGATGTAACAATGTTGATATTGTTTTTTCTCTTATTGGCATTGTTTTCCTCTTGTTAGAGTGTCAGTTTTGTTGCTAATATAATCCAATGGATATTATATCTATGTGTATACTTCCAATTGTGTTGCTATGAAAATTGATTTGCACCTTGAGATCACAACGTTATAGGTTGTTGTGTTTACTTCATGAGTTAATGGTTACCTATAGCCTCAATGGTTGATCGAGACTTTACCATGGATTGACCATGTAAAGAAAATCAATTACTTAAATCATGATTCACATACTTCTAATTGGTACTATGTTAGAACATAAACAATGGATATTTCATATTGGAGTAGAATCAAAGATGATAGCGATAGTTTCTTTGAGACTCTTCCCTTTGCTATCAAGCATGTGGATATGATCGTTGATGTTGGGTTTATGAAATGAAATAAATGGGAAACTTGGCATCTCATAGGGTGATTATACATACCCCTAAATTTTCATCCCTCTTGTTGAAAGAAGGGAACATGATTGTCAATCAATATCTCAATCAGAACCTAGCACTCATATTATTAATGATCCAACCAAGATTGATAAACTCAACCTAGTATATCCATGGGATAGATGGATGTTTTGATGATAATTTATACTTTAGACATAAATCTAGTATTCACTAAGTGTTATGTAGGCTAGTAAATTTGTTTGTGTTGATAATAACGATCTTGATAAGTATTTACCCTTTATGATGGTGTTGACAAGATTATCGTTTTCATGATGTTATGTTATTGTGTTGAAAGGATTTTCATTTTCATGATGTTATGTTATATGTGGTTCAATCACTATGTTGAATGAATTATCATTTTTATGATGTTATGTTCAACTACTATGTTGATGCAACATTCTATTGTTATGTATTGAGAAAGATACGTGGAGGTTATATTTCTTATGACAACATCTCCTAATGTGATGAAATCAAGTAAGTTCGTGAAAATATTTATGCTAAGATGTTTCATGACAATGATGTTGTATTCTCATGATGACATGCCAGAGTTAGCACATGGATTCTTATTGAGATGTTGATATTATGACTAATGCATTGATGGCATGTTGTGAGGTGGTGATTGTTAGGTTATCCACTAGTGGATGAGGGATGGTAGTTATTGTGGCCGAGAGGGACGTTTTATTTGATGATCTCGTGGGAACCCATAATGACAAAGGAGAATATTACAAGTAACAACTTATGGGATGGGGAAAATTCAATCTACTACTTATGCCAATTATCCTTACACCTTCTTTTGGAGTTTTGATGCCGAAGTCCTAAGGAATGGTTGAGCATTGCTCATTGGTGGTGTTGTGGGATTGGACTTCGATGTCTAGGGATGTACTTAGAAGTTGTGGAGGGAATTTAGGTAATACCTTCGATATTCCTGGTGTACATGAGTACTAATTGAGATTCATGCTTGGGAAGATGAGGCTTTGAGCTTCGTGGCTATGGATAGACCGATAGGCTTTAAGATTGGTTTCAAAAGTTGGGAAGGACAACTAGAGAGTACTTGCGCTTCCCTAGTGTTGTGATATGGACTTTTGATGCTTGTTGTAGTCACTTGGGTGGATTTATACTAGTTCAAAAGAGGGTGTTGTGGAAGGTATAAGAGCTAACAAAGGGTGTTTTGGAGGATATCACTAGTACATTTGGACGACACCCATCCGATGGATTCTCATCTCACTTTCGTCAAACCCAATTCTAAGCTATTATTGGAACCATTTTCATTGTACTCTCGACAGTAGAACCATCTATCAAAATTGTGACGAATGAAACGGCCACATGGCATTTATGGAGAGGTTTTACGAAACAAATGTTCATTGCATAGAATCTTTGCACCGCCGACACTCACATCACTTTCGATATGATGGCGAATGGGTCTGCCATGTGCAATATTTGATGAAATTGTCGCCAACAACCCACCATCATGGAACCAATGGTGGAGGTGGTTACTATGAGTTAGTAGCATGAAGTACCATTGGAAATTTGACGTGCATTCCATAAAACATGTGACTTTATGGATGATGTACCACGTCGGTGTAGAGATGCTCTACGGTGCCTAGTCCATCGGTGATCCAATTATGTGGCACACCGAATTCGGTGGATGCACAACACCATGGTTAGAAACTTCCATCAACGTTGTGACACATTAGAGCTCGAAGAATGTGATGAACAATTGTTGGAGTTTTGAGAATGGTATGATAAAATAAAGACAAATTCAAATTGCATTGGATATAGGGAGCATATTGAGCAAGATGTAGATGGAAATGTTCTCGATATATGATGATATAGACAATTAGGATTAGGGTTTCTATTGTTTCATAAAACCCTAATTCAAGTTGTTTTGAGCATCCACAACAAAAAATGCACACACACTTCCGAAATACATGTTTTGATTTTAAACTGTAATTTACACCCTTGTGCATAAATGCACGCCAAGATTCACTAAAATTCATGCCCATGTCTTAACACCCATGCAATTTGAGTGGTTCAAGTTTATGAGGGTGTCTTAGATAATTTTAGAGTTGTCTACATATTTAGATTTTCATTTGCAAAGATAAAAGTGGTTTTTGTGTAAAAGAGACAAAGTCTACCTTGTAAATTGAGAGACCAAAATAGTAGAAAGTGAACTAAGGGAAACACATGCCTATGCTTATATACAACTCAAAATAGATTTATCTAAGTTTTTGGGTGAATTTAATAACATTTTAATTTTTTATATATCATACAAAATGCATTATAAAATGACTAAGGACTTCTACCTTGAACCAAGATTCCAAACTCTTTGAAAAATGGAGGGTAAAACCATCTTACTATAAAATGCATGCCTAGGACTAATATAACCTCCAAATTGAGTGGTTCCAATTTTGCATTTTGGATTTTATCATTTTATATCTATTCATACTTTAGTTGTGCATTTTGAAACCAAAAACTGTCTGTTGTGCATAAATTCTAAAATTTTCCTTGTAAATACAAAAAAATGCATTAAAATGGTTCATGATGAGAAATACATGCCCTAGGAAGAGAAATCCATGTATGGTGTTGTTAATTTACAAGTTAGAAGACTATGGATTTGTTGTAAACCCTAAAGATTGCATACTAGGGTGATTTGTGCTCAAAATTTAGTAAACAGTTGAAATATACATGAATGTTTGGTAACTGTGTACACACACTAACTAAAGTGAAAAACAAGTACTAATGACCTGTTTCCATGATCTCAATGAGGCAGGAGTTTTTACAACCACATCACACATAGGTTAGTTGTTAGTTGTGTTTCCATTGCGAAGACTTGCAAAAATCGTCAAAGAATACAATGTTATATGAATGAATAATAATTAATTAAATAAAAAAACATATCAACATGTACAAGACTCTAGAAAGACTAAAATGGAATACCTGATTGAGAAAAATATTTGTTTTGATTTTAAACTATAATTTATGTATTTGTGCAAAAATACAAGTCATGATTCAAAAAAATGCATGCCCTGGTATTTACACACTTGCAATTTGAGTGATTCAAGTTTAAGAGGGTGTCTTAGATAATTTTACACATGTATGCATATTTAGATTTTCATTTTGAAAGATAAAAGTGGTTGTTGTGTAACAGAGGGGAAGTCTACCTTGTAAATTGAGAGACCAAAACAGTAGAAAGTGACCCAATGGAAATACACAACCATGCATCTACATAGCTCCAAATTTAGTTATCTAATTTCACTACATGGAAATTCTACCCACAATTTTGTGAGATGAGTTGCAAATGCTACAACTCTACTGGAATTCCTATGGGAAGAGATGCGACAACTATGCCCACATGGAAACTCTTCCCATAGGCTTGTGGTCGGAGTTGGAGATGCTACAACTCTACCCACACACCTATGGGTAGATATGTGTCAACTCTTCCCACATGGAAACTCCGCACATAGACCTCTGGGAAGAGATGTGGAAATTGTGCTCATAGGCCTATGGGGAGAGTTCTAGATGCTACAACTCTACCCACAGACCTCTGGGAAGAGATGTGGCAACTCTTCCTGCAGGCTTGTGGTTAGAGATGTCGCAACTCTATGCATAGGTCTATGGGCGGAGTTGTAGAGCCTACAACTATACCCACATGCACGTGGGAAGATCTACAACTCTTCCCTTGGGCCCGTGGGATGAGATTTGGAAACTATGAATGCCTTGGATGAATTAGCACATTTAAATCGATTTTAGGTGGAAGAAGTTCAAGGTTATTTCACATAAATCACAAAGTTCCTCAAGTTCAATTCTGTACCAAATATGTATGACCATAAAAAATAAATATTATTGGTTATATAATATGAAAAATACAAATTCACCATGGGAAACCTATATAATATTTCTATAGATAGTATTTTAAACTAATGCATTCTAGATCATAAAGTATAAGTCATCATTTGGGAGGTGCATGGAAATGAGAGAGGAGGGAATTATGGTGGAATAATAACTGGTAGGTTGACGTTTCTTTATGTTTGAATGTGGTAGTCGACACAATGTTAAGATGTCATGGAATGTGAAAATAATTGAAACAAGTGTCAACTAGTTGGTCACCCTTATGCCTATAATGAGATTCCATTGCAACCCATTGTGATAGTGTGGATTTTATTAGTAAATAAGACATAAGAAATTAGATTGAAAAAACAAACAAATATACAAGTTAATAAAATTTGGAGATCCTTTTAGTCTGAAGTGAACACCCCACATATCCAAAAAAAATCTAACTTGACACCGTTTCCCTAATCTTGTCCTTTCACAAAGTTATTACAAATAACCAAATGATATTTACAAGTTGTCCCACAATACTTTGAACTAAGTTAAATGCACACCCATGCTTCTATATAGTTCCAAATAGAGTTAAATAAGTTTTAGGGTGAATTTAATAGCATTCTAAATATTTATATATCATACGAAGTGATTTATAAAATGACTAAGGACTTCTATCTTGAACCAATATTCCATAATTTTCCCACAATATTTTGAACTAAGGGAAATGCATGTGTGTACTTCTATATAGCTCCAAATAAAGTTATATAAGTTTTGGGGTGAAGTTAATAACATTATAAATATTTATATATCATATAGAGTGCATTATAAAATGACTAAGGACTTCTACCTTGAACCATGATTCTAGATTTTTTGTAAAATGGAGGATAAAACCGTCTTACTGTAAATGCAAGTCTAGGAATCATATGACCTCCAAGTTGAGTGGTTCCAATTGTGTAGTTTGGATTTTATGATTTTACATCTAGTCATACTTCAATTGTGCATTTTAAAACCAAAAACCCTCTCTTATACATAAGTGCTAAAATTTGCCTTGTAAATGCATAAAAATGTATGAAAACGGGGCATGATGAGAAATGCACACCCTAGGAAGAAAAATCATGTATGGTGTTGTTAATTTACAAGTTACGAATTGCAAGCTTGTGGATTTTTTGTAAACCCTAAAGAATGCATACTATGGTGATTTGTACCCAGAATTTAGTAAAGGGTTGAAATATACATGAATGGTTGGCAATTGTGCACACACTAACTAAAATGGAAAAATGAGTACTAACTTCCAACTTCCATGAGATCGATGAGGCGGGAGCTTGTACAACCACATCACACATAAACTAGTTGTTAGTTGCATTTCCATTGCGAAGAGATCCATAAATCATTAGAGAATAAAAGGCTATATGACTAAATAATAATTAAATAAATAAACAGACATATCAATAAAAAGTAGACTTTAGAAAGACTAAAATGGAATACTTGATTGAGAAAAATACTTGTTTTGATTTTAAACTATAATTTATGCCCTTGTGCAGAAATGAACACCAAACTTCACTAAAATGCACACCCATGTCTCAACGCCCCTATAATTTGAGCTTGCAGTTTGAGTGGTTCAAGTTTCTGAGGGTGTATTATATAATTTTACACCTATCTACATATTTATATTTTAATTTGCAAACATAAAAATGGTTGTTGTGTAAAAGAGGCTTGTAAATTGAGAGACCAAAACAATAGAAAGTGACCTAATGGAAATGCATGCCCATGCTTCTATATAGCTCTAAATTTAGTTATCTAAGTTTGCTACATGGAAACACTGTCCATAGGCCTATGGGTAGAGTTGCATATTCTACAAATATATCGACAATCCTTTGGGAAGAGATGTGGCAACTCTTCCCACTATCCTGTGGGAGGATTTTCATATTGATCCCGGTGGATACTGGTGGCCACCCACTTGTTCCATATTCCAACTGGCTCATCTGGACAATTTTATGTTCAACACGTTTCTCTCTAATGGGGGCATTTATCTTTAATTATGGGTTTTTCACTTATGGGGTTGTATTGAATCCCTACACAACATCCATATGGATATTGGTGACTGCCCACCTATTCCAACTGGCTTATTTTGGAAATTTTCATGTCAGTGCATCTTTCTGTACTTCTAGGGCCATTTTGGGGCTCTAAACAGTGTTTTCTTGGCTTGACATAGTAAAACTATAGATATAGTCATATTTAGATAGCATAATGTTTATTTATCAAAAATACCTTTCCAATGAGCTATCACACACCTAAAATGAAGATCGTATGCAAACGTTATGACCCCAGGAAGTTAATGTACTAACTTACCCCAATGGGGCCCACATGACCTTTGGTGTTTCATTTCCTAGGGTTAGGTTTTTGGATGTCTAGGGTTTTGGAATTCATGTTTATCATAAAAAGGCCTTCATAATGTCATTGTAATCATCTTATTGTGAATGAGTGTAGTCGTCACATCTCTTCTCAAAGATAAAGATGCCACCATTCTAGTGAGTCTTGCACTCTGTATTTTTACAGTCTCTGTACAATTCTTTCATTAATAGAAATCATGTATTGTTGTATCTCTCTGTTTCTGGAATTTTTCATGAGTATTTCATTTCGATATCTCTTCTTTCATTTTGTTTTGAAAATAAAATGGATCAGTGGTATCAGAGCATGTTTCTCTTGATTTTTTTTCAGCACATGTCCTCGACAACGTCCGAGTATAGCCAGTTGGGTCTCGATCTTGTCTCTCT
The DNA here is from genome assembly GCA_000966675.3 of Picea glauca. Lineage (NCBI taxonomy): Eukaryota > Viridiplantae > Streptophyta > Pinopsida > Pinales > Pinaceae > Picea > Picea glauca. Next base: position 93,039 of record JZKD02S1730078.1, on the reverse strand, counting down.
TGAGGAAAATCACTCTCTCACACCCATGAAACCATCAATGGTGGAAACATGTTGCTTGAGCAAGATCTCACATGACAGAGGGATGAAATGATGGAGAATTTTTCACGCATCCTTCAATGCATGTCGATAGAAACATGCGCATATTCATCAAGAGGCCATTTGGAGGAACATCTCCCTTCAAGGTGTAAGTTAATTTTGATATTCCCATATTTGAAGGTCAGATAGATGCAGATGCACTAGAAAAATGGTTAAATCTATTATAAGTTTATTTCTTTTTTCAAAAAAATTCCAATAGGGAAAATATCACCTTCACACTCCTCAAGGCTCTCCCCCATGTAAAACATTGGTGTGGAACTTACTGGGAAAAGATTTCCGTAGAGGAATCTATAATATATGGGGTCAAACCCACTTGGTGTTTTTGTGGATGTGGTCAAGGAACAATACTACCCTATTGATAACTATGAAGAACATTACATGAGATGGACCACATTGTTGCAAGAGAAGAGACAAACAATGCCAGAGTTCAAAAATACTTTCCATACCTTGCACACCAAGCTAGGTATCAAATAATCTGAGGGACATATGATTATGAAAAAATATGGGGCTCTTCATAGGTACATACAAGCATAAATTGATTTCATAAACATTTCATCATTGGGAGATTCCTATCGATTTGTTGTCAAAATCGAGCGGAAATTTAGGCACCAGAACAAATGGGAATATAGGTCTGAAAATCCACAAAAACTAAAGCATGGTAAAGAAAGCCCAAACCAACAACCTCTAGACAGTCAGTCCAAGACAAGGGACAAGAAGGGTAAAGGAAAGATGAAGAATGAAACTGGAAAGTGGTGCGACTTCCACAAAATCCCCTAACACAACACTGATGAATGCCGCTCGAAACAGTCATTGGTGGCCAAGGTCAAAGACACATAGCCAAACCCTGATTTGGAATTTGATCCAAAAAATATTGAAAACAGATAGATCTTTGACATAGACCCCACTTATACTGTCACGACCACAACAATTCAACTAGAAGAACCAATAGATCCTGAAGAGGGGGAGAGCCTCTTCCATTCATAGATGTGGGTGAAGGAGACCCCTTTGCATTTCATTGTTGATAATGTCAGCCATAAGAACCTCATCTCAATTGAGGTAGTCAAACAATTGAGGTTGTCGAAAACACCACACCTGCAACCATACAACATCGGATGGCTTCACTAGGGACAATATCTCTATGTTAGCCAAGAGTGCCACCTATCCTATGGCATCCAACCCTTCAAGGATGAGATAGTGTGTGATGTTTCCCCTCTTGATGTTTGTGATGTTGTTTTGGGCCAACCATATATGTGGAAAAATCATGTTGTTTATGAGTCTAGACCCCATAGTGTCATTATTACTCTGGGAGGTCATCTCTATAGGATACCATAGGTAGTTCTAGCTATTGTTCCACCAAAATAGTTCTGCAAGGTCATCACTCATACTGCAAAATGTATCCTCTTCATAGTTTGTTCAAAGGGTGTACAAAAGGCCACTACAATCACTGCAACCTCCACACCTTCTATCCAACAAAACCATATTGCAGAAGATAAAGAAGATATTGATTCTTCACCTATAATGGTGCCTAAACAATGTCTCGTCAAGCTTAGAGAAAACAAGCTGGCGGAACAGATTCAACCCCACCACCAACAAGTTCGGGACAACCTTACATAGTCCAAGCAACACAACTTCTCCAACAAGGCATGCAGCTCACTAAGATTCAAATTTAGAAAACACTTTTCCCTCTTCCCTGGGAACTCAACACAATGGAGACCATTTCTTCCTAAGGGGGGAGGATTGATCCAGGTGGATACTAGTGGCCACCCACCTATTGCATATTCCAATTGGCTCATCTAGACAGTTTTTCAGTTCAACACATTTCTTTGTAATGGGGACATTTATTTTTAATTGTGGGTTCTCCACTTATAGGGATGTCTTGAAGCCCTACACAACATCTAGGTGGATATTGGTGGTTTTCCACCTATTCCAACTAGCTTATTTTGGAATTTTTCATGTCAATACATCTTTCTGTACTTCCAAGGCCGTTTTGGGGATCTAAACAATGTTTTATTGTCTTTACATAGTAAATTTGTAGACATACTCATAGTTTTATGGAATAATGCATAGTTCCCGAAAATACCTTTCCAATGAGATATCACGTTCCTAAAACAAAGATAATATGAAAAAGTTATGACCCCATAAAGTTAATGTATTAACTTACCCCAATGGGGCCCACACGACTTTTGGAATTTCATCTCCTAGGGTTAGGTTTTTGGATGTCTAGGGTTTTCAAATTCATGTTTATCATAAAAAGGCCTTCAGAGCTTCATTGTAATCATCTTCTTGCGAATGAGCATAGTCATCAAATCTCTTCTCATACATAAAGTTGCCACCATTCTAGCGAGTCGTGCACTCTATATTTTTACAGTCTTTGTACAATTATTTCATTAATAAAAATAATGTATTGTTGTATATATCTATTTCTGGAAATTTTCATGAGTATTTGATTGTAATATCTCTTCTTTCATTTTGTTATGAAAATAATCCAGATCACAGATGCTACAAATCTACCCACAAATATGTGGGAATAGATGTGGAAACTTTTCCCGCATGGAAACTCTGCCCATAGACATGTGAGAAGAGATGTGGAAACTCTTCCCATAGGCATGTTGGAAGAGTTGTAGATGCTACAAATGTACCCACATGCCTCTGGGAAGAGATGTGGAAACTATTCCCATGGGCATGTGGGAAGAGATGTCATAGCCCTACCCACAGGCTTGTGGGCAGAGTTGTAGATGCTACAACATTACCCACATGCCTATGGGAATATCTACAACTCTTCCCACCAAAATGTGGAAAAAGATGTGGTAACTATGGGTACCGTGGATGAATTTCCACATCCAAATCTATTTTGGGTGGAAGCAGTTCAAGGTTATTTCACATAAATCACAAAGTTTCTCAAGTCTGGTTCTGTACCAAATATGTATGACCATAAATAATGAATATGATTGGTTATCTACTATGAAAAATACAAGTTCACCATGGTAAACCTATATAATCTTTCCATAGATATTATTTTAAGCTAATGCATTATAGATCATAAAGTATAAGTCATCCTTTCAGAGGCACATGGCAAAGATATTGGAGAGAATTATAGTGGAACAAAAAGTACTAGGTTTAATTTTATGTATGCTAGACTGTGGTAGTCGACACAATGTTAATATTCCATGGAATATGAAAAGAATTGCAACAAGTGTCAACTAGTTGGTCACCCTTATGCCTGTAATGAGATTCCATTGCAACCCATATGTGATAGTGTGGATTTTATTAGTAAATAAGACATAATAAATTAGATCCAAACAATAAACAAAGATACAAGGTAATAAAATTTAGATATCCTTTTAGTCTAAAGTGAACACCCCACATATCTAGAAAAAATATAACTTAGCTCCATATCCTAACCTTGTCCTTCAGAATACCTACAGAAATCATCAGACAATAAAAGGTTATATGACTAAATAATAATTAAATAAATAAACATACATATCAATATGTATGAGACTCTCGAAATGCTAAAGTGGAATACCTGGATGGGTTTCTCTTGGTTTCGAGAATAATTTATTCTCTATTGAATATGGCCAACCACATGAAGGTGGAAGCTCATTTGGAACCTCCCCCCCCAACATCACTCTCGATTCCCCATACCCAATATATCTATTGGAAAATAATTGAAAGTAACATAGTACAATTCTGATCCATATGGATTTTGGTGGCCTCCCACCTATTCTAACTGGCTCATTTTGGCAGTTTTTTCCTAGTTTTCGAGTCCCTAAATTGTGGGGCCATTTTAAGGTCCTAAACAACGTTTTTTAGGGCTTGCCACAATCAAAATGACCTTTGATAGATAGTATCAAAATGTGTATTCCTCATATATACCTTTCCAACGGGATATAGTGTGCCTAAAATGGATATTGTATGCAAAAGTTATGACCCTAGGAAGTTGATGTACTAACTTAACCAAACAGGGCCCACATGAATTTTGGTACTTCATCTCCTAGGGTTAGGTTTTTTGGATGTCTAGGGTTTTTTGAAATTCTTGTTTATTGTAAAAATGCCTTCAAATCCTCATTGTAATCTTAGTCTTGCGAATGAGTGCAATCATCACATCTCTTCTCAGAGATAAGCCACCACCATTCTAGCAAGCTTGTTTCCGCTGCATTTTACAGTTTCAGCTTATTTCCTTATTGAACAGAAACCAATTTTATTGTTTATCTATTATTCTGTGTTAATCATATTTTGATAATAATCTGTATTCATTTCTTTCTTCAAATATATTATGGATTAGTGGTATTAGAGTAGTTTGCTCCTTGTCATTCTTAATGCATGTTCCCAACGAGGTCAGGGTACAAAGAATTGGGTCTCGAGCTTGTTTCTCTTGAGGACAAAAGATCTCGTACACCCAAACGAACTCTCATGGCAGAAGAAAATAAATATCATGGGATAGGAGATCCCTTAAAAACATTTCTCAAGGAATCCCTCATGCAAGAGAGGAATGAGGTGATGGATAGTTTTGCGCAAATCCTTCTACGACTACCAACAAGTGGCACATCTTCCTCAAATGGAGGAATTTCCCCATTCAAGGTACAAATCAACTTCGATATTCCTATATTTGAAGTTTATATAGATGCAGATGCAATAGACAAATGGTTGGATCTAATAGAAGGGTATTTATCTATCCATAACTTCTCGAATAGAGAAAATATTACTTTTTCACTCCTCAAAGCCATCCCCTATGTCAAAGATTGGTGAAAAACTTTCTAGGAGAAAAAGGAACCATAGGAACCCTCATTATTTACAGTCCCAGTCACCTGCGAGTCCTTTAGGGATAATATTAAGGAACAATACTACCCTATTGGAAGTTATGACGACCTGTACACAAAATGGACCATGCTGCAGCAGGAAAGAGACCAAGCAGTGCCCAAGTTCACAAATATATTCCATATCTTGAGGACCAAGCTAGGTATCAAATATTTTGAGTGACATCTAGTGTTCAAGTATCGTGGTAGTATGCATAGATACATCTAGGCCAAAATGGAGTTTCTATATATCTCATCCTTGGGCGAGGCCTACTGATATGTCGTCAAAATTGAGCAGAAGCTCAAACAAAAGACGCGAAAATTTGGGCCCGAGAACCCATCATACCAAAATCTAGGAAAGGGCGGCCCCAACCCACAAAAAAATGGACAGAGTAAATATAGACAACCTCGGGACAACCAATCATGGCCATAAGAAAATAAGGACCATGGAAAGACAAAGAAAGATATTGGGAAGTGGCGTGACTTCAATATGATTCCCTGGCATAACATTGTTGATTTTCGCTTGAAGCAGTCACTGGTGGCTGAGGTGAAAGCCTCTGAATCATATGTCGGTTCCGACTCTGATTCAAAACCATAAATGGGGAGACGGATCATTGACACAGAACCTAATGTTACCATTTCTACCACCAAGCTTTATCCCGGTGAACCAGACAAGCCAGAGGAAGGCGAGCTCCTTTTTCATTCACAGATGTGGGTGAAAGGTACGTCGCTGCACTTCATCATTGATAGTGGTAGCTAGAAGAACCTCATCTTAGCAGAGGTTTTCAAGTGACTCTCCCTACCGACAATGCTGCACACACATCCTTACATCATCAGATGGCTCCGCCAAGGAAGCAACATCCATGTCAGCTAACAATGTTGCCTATCATACGACATCAAGCCCTTCAAAGATGAGGTACTGTGTGATGTTTCCCCTCTTGAAGTTTGTAATTTTCTCTTGGGCCAACCATATTTATGGAAATTCCATGTTGTATATGAGTCCAGGCCTCACAGTTTTATTATTACTTTGAACAAGAAATTGTATAGTATACCCCAGGCAGTCCCACCCAGTGCTATTTCCTTGATCTCTGCCAAGCAATCCATAAAGGTCATCTCTCAGACAGGGAAGTTTTTCTTCTTCATGATTCACTCTCAGAATAAGTAAAAGATCAAAACCATATATAGGGTCTCTATGGCCGACCTCTCCACACAATAGAATAAATTGGATAAGGTCATGGAATAATAATCAAATATATTTTCCTCACCTACTGGGGTACCTCTGCACTGTCAGGTCAATAACCCCATCGGTCTAACCCCCGAAACACTGCTTCCCAATGGGTTATTCTACTGCCACTCTCTATTAGAGAATGAGGAGATCAAGCAGTAGATCCAAGAACTTCTCCACAAGGGGCACATCCATCCCATGTCATCACCTTGAGGGAGCCCAATAGTGATGGTATTGAAGAAATATGGAACTTGGTGACTCTGCATTGATTATCGGGCCCTCAATAAAATCATAGTCAGAAACCGGTACTCGATTCCCATAATCAAAGACCTCATTTATAAGATCACATGGGACAAATAATTCAGTAAGATTTATCTGAATTCTGGCCACCACCAAGTCCCGATAAAATAGACAGATGTATGGAAGACCACCTTTAATTCAAAAGTGTTTATGATTGCAGCTATGTGAGAGATTTTCCATCTTACAAACCTGTGAGATGTGGATCATTCCAGCTATGTGAGATATTCTACAACTTACAAACCTAAGATAAATCCCTTGATAAGGTTCTGTGGCTCCTATATGAGATAGATATGGAATGTAGAGATGACCTCCTCCATTCAGATATTTGAGAATAACTCTAAATGATTCTCCTGTGAGAAAGGCGATCTACAGAGTTGGACATGCTTGTGGCTGAGCACAAGGTGAACGTGTGAAATCCCAAAGTGTTGGGTGCATTATTGTCATAACAGAAATGAAGATGATGTATTATCCTCCTCTGAGCAGAAGAGTTGATGAGAAACTCTAGATAACTCCCATGTGTGTTTCAATGGGAAAGAATATATTTTGAGTGGACGTGCCTATGGACAGGAACAGGTGAATGTGTGAAGAACTGGTTCTTCTGTGTAATGCAGTGAGACGGAGATATGGAAATCCCTATAGAATTTCCCCCAGTGTATGAGAACTAGTGGGTGTATAAGATCCCTTTCTATATTGTTCAAGATTCAGACCTTCCTGTAACCCTAATTGTAATGTAAAGGGTACAGGTTGGCCCCACCTTAATGTGACTAGTAATTAATGTAAAAGATAATTAATCTAGTTAACATTAATTATATTATAATCTATTGAGGTCGGCCCTATTGTGCCAATAGATACTTATGCTAATAGGTTTAGGTTAGTATAAGTAAAGGTAAATTCCTCTTTGATAAAACATATCTTTCACATGATTTTGTAAATTTCAGCAAGTACACCTTCTTGGGAAAAGTGCACACCTCTCTTGGGCGCTAGTCTTCTAGGGTTTGAGAGCCCTCTTCTGTGCTAGGTCTTATTGGTGGTGAAGCTATTTCTATTTAATAATATAGGAAAGGATATGGATGGGTTTTCTTCCCTTGTTGAGAAGGGTTTCCCATGATACTTCTTGTGTTCTTGTGCATGGTGTTTCTTCTTGTGATATTGGTTGCTGCAACATTATTGTTTATGGTTAAGACAAATGAAAAAATGAAATGAACTAAATTCTTAACCTATATTATTAAAAAATCAACATGGTATCAGAGCATAGGTATTTAAGAACCCATTGCACAAAAAATCAAGGCAAGCCATCCTCGTTTTGCAGAACTGTATGACCCTAATAGGGTTTCCAGACATTTTGTATGACCCTGCTTATTTATCAGTTTCATCTCTAAGTGCTTGGAATTTGGGGCTATTTTTTGCATAGGAGTGTACATCCTCCTCCAGTGCACCTCTAGAGACTCTCAGAATGAAACTCCGAGCATTTTCAATTTTTGACCCTATGGTTTCTTGGGTTTCACTAATTTATGCATAAATTTTAGTATTAGGGTTTATGGAACTCATTGAAGGAGCTCTTCAGCTCACCAATGTTCTCTCATATTTCGAAGGCTTATTTTTGGAAGTCATAAGTCCAAAAAAATCTAAAAGTTCTATCATAGCCTAGCTGATAGGTTTTCTATCCCAGTTGACAAAGGGTTGTGAATAATCTAAAATTATGATAAACAAAACTATGATGGAAGTTAATCTTGATGGATCAAGCAACTTCAAGTTTCTGGAAGACTCATTGTGGGTAATACAAAAATGTTTCACTATGACATACCTCCTTGATGAAGATGTCAAGAGGAAAAAGTTCAATCAAGAACCATTGGAGAAATCATATCAACACCCCCATGTATGCACTTGTGTGTATATTATGTGTATCATTGTCATGAGGGAAATTTCAGGAGGAAGGAATCTTTTGCTGAAGTCATGTATCTAGAGGAATCTCAGTGCATTCAAAGGAACAACAAACTCAAATTGAAGAATCCGTTTTTGATTGTTGAAATTTTCATTCCTCTAACCTATATTTCTAAAGTTTGCTACATTAAAATTTGGTGTTGTAGCTATGACAACAATCCTTAAATTGTTTTAATTCTAGAGATGCACTCATTAGTCTCCTTTAGGAGATATTCTTGTTTTGTTTCCTCTTATTTTCTTGTTCCAGATAGGTTAACAATAAAGGAATATGTTTATCCTTCAGAGGGAGCCACTTGACTCAGAGGGAGTCAAAACTAATTGAGAAAGAGGAAGAATAGAACCATCATTGGGGCAACCAATAATACATGATCAAAATATTTCTATGATTCTATGAGCAGAAGCATGCATGACACAGTATATGTTCAAAACAAGAGTCTTCACTAGACTTTGAAAAACATAACTCCCGAAGAAGTCTTCACTGGAATGAAGCATGATATTGAACACTTCAGGTTATTTAGGTGCCCAATGTATTTTCTAGTACTCAAAGAGAAGTATTCCAAGATAGATCCTTTAGACAGAAAGTATACAATGAATCTTCAAAGACATTTAAGATCGACATTCCTGGTCAAAGACAAATTGAGGCAAGCAGGGATGTTTTCCTTGAAGAAGAGATAGTTTTTCAAAAGATCCAGAAAATCTCATACGGAGATTGATAGTAAGACAATACCTTCTCCCCCTTCAGCAGTTCAAAGGGAGACAAACATTATTCCAGTTGATCCAGTTTCTCCATTTGATATATTCAGAGATATTGCAGTAGGGCATAAAATTCCTACCTAGACTCACTCTGCAATAGGAAGAGAAACTTAAAATCCTCTGAAGGCACATCCAAAAGAGATTTTCGAGCTATCCTTCAGTCATGATCCACTTCATTGATGTTGAGCCTCCTTTTCTTAGAGAAGCAACAACATAACAAGTATGGAAAGATGCCATAATAGAATAATAACAATATATCTTAAAGAATGATGTATAAGTCATTATTCAGGGACCATAAGAGAAGTCTGTAGTAACTTCCAAGTGGATCTATAAGATCAAGCATGCAGTTGATGGAAGTGTCAATAAATACAAAATGAGATATATAGCCAGAGGTTTCTCACAAATAGAGGGAGTTGTCTATGATGAAACACGTGATCCAGTAAACCTGATACACTTCCATCCGTACTACCATCCATGAGTTGGAAACTATTTCAGATAGATAGATTCTTGATGAGTTTGAATTTCAACAAGAGTGTTGCTAATCCAAACCTATATTATTACAATGTTGGTGGCGAGAGCCTGATTTTGATGACTTACTCAGAAAGCCTTGTTGTTGGATACAAGTAATCCTTGATTTCTGAATTTGAGATGAATAATCTGAGTATGATGCACTACTTCTCGAGACAAGAATTATGACAGAGGACCAATGAGATTTTCCTGAGTCAAGGAAAATATACAATGAAAATATTAAAAATTTTAGTATGACATAATGCAAAATACATCGTGATGGATTTAAAGAAAAAGATTGATGTTTATTTAGATGAGACTGACCCACAACTAATTGGATCATTGAAGTATCTGGTTAACACCATACTTGATTCATTCCATGCAGTGAATGTGCTTAGTCATTTCATGAGTCAACCAAGACAGACTCACTAGACAACAACAAAACATGTATTGAGATATATATATGAGACACAGTTGGATATGGCTTGAGCTATTCCTCTAGTGTAAACTTGATTTTGTAGGATATGTCGATTCAGATTGAGTAGAAAGTAAAGTGGACCAGAAGAGCACATCTGGTTTTCGTTCTACCATGAATGTTTTCATGGTTTCCTGATACAACATGAAACAAAACTTTGTGGCCTTAGGTACCACAGAGACAGAGTATATAGCATCAAGTGTGTGAAGCAATGTGGCTTCACAAGCTTCTGACATATCTACTTGACCATGATATGGATCCTATGATGATAACCACGAGTAGTGTGTAAATCTCCTTGAGAACCTAGTGTTTCCTCATGGATCAAAACACAATGAGATGAAATATTCTTATATCAGAGATATGATGTAGAGGAAAAATCATACACATGAAGTACCTTCCTACACATGAGAAGATTGTAGACATCTTCACCAAACTAAATTAATGAAGAAAGCCTCCCTAGTTGAGAGGGACTGTTGATGACTTGGCACGATGATGAATGCCTCCCTAGTTGAGAGGGAGTGTTGATGATTGCAACTATGTGAGACATTCTCCAGCTTAAAAACCCGTGAGATGTGGATCATTGCAGCTATGTGAGATATTCTCCAGCTTACAAAACTGAGAGAAATCCACTGAGAAGGGTGTGTGGTTCCTATCTAAGACAAAGATGGAACATAGAGATGACCTCCTCCATTTAGAGAGTTTAGAATAAATCTATATGATTCTTCTGTGAGAAAGGTGATTGCAGAGTTGGACTTGCATGTGGCTGAGCACAAGGTGAATGTGTGAAATCCCAAAGTGTTGGGTGCATCATCATGAGAACATAAATTAATATGATGTATTATCCTCCTTTGAGAAGAAGATTTGATGAGAAACTCTAGATGACTCCCCTGTGTGATGTAGTGGGAAAGAATATCTATTAAGTGGACATGCATGTGGATGATCACATGTGAACGTGTGAAGAACTGGTTCTTATGTGTAATGTAGTGAGCCAAAGATATGGACATCCCTATGGAAGTGCCCCTAGTAGATGAACACTAGTGGATGTATAAGATCCCTTTCTATATTGTTCAAGAGTCAGACCTTCCTGTAACCCTAATTGTAATGTAAAGGGTACAGGTTGGCCCCATCTTAATGTGACTAGTAATTAATGTAAAAGATAATTAATCTAGTTAATATTAATTGTATTATAAGCTAGTGAGGTCGTCCCTATTGTTCCAATAGACACTTTTGTTGATAGGTTCAAGTTAGTATAATTAAAGGTAAATTCCCCTTTGAGAAAACATATTTTTCACATGAGCTTGTAAATTTCAACAACTACACCTTGGGAAAATTGCGTACCTCTCTTGGGAACTAGTCTTCTAGGGATTGAGAACCCTCTTGTGTGCTAGGTCTTATTGGTGGTGAATTTATTTCTCTTGAAGAATATAGCAAAGGATTTGGCTAGGTTTTATTCCCTTGTTGAGAAGGGTTTCCCAAGATACTTCTTGTGTTCTTGTGCATGGTGTTTATTCTTGTGATCTTGGTTGCTGCAACATTATTGTTTATGGTTAAGACAAATAAAAAAATGAAATGAACTAAATGCTTAACCTATCTTATTGAAAAATCAACAAAAGGAAGGTTTTTTGAATGGTTGGTCATGCCCTTTAGTTTGAAAAATGCTCCAGCCACTTTCATTAGGATGATGGATGATATCCTGCGACCATTCACCAATACCTTTGTAGTGGTGTATCTAGATGAAATCCTCATTTCCAACAAGACTTAGGTAGAACACTTGTAGCATATTCAACAGGTTTTGCACACCCTGCGGCAGAACCAGATCTATGACAACTTGGAAAAATGCTCCTTCGGCATGGACATGGTTCATTACTTGGGCTACATTGTTGATTAGAATGGTGTACATGTGGATCCAACCAAAATCCAAGTCATGTATGACTGGCCAGCCCCAACCACACTCACTGAGCTTCAAAGCTTCTTGGGCCTTGCCAATTTCTACCGCAGGTTCGTGTTGGGATTTTCCCATATTGCATGGGCCCTTAGCCAAGTATCTAGGGGTGGTGGTAAGGAGAAATTTTTGTGGGGACAACACCAACAATAAAAATTTGATTATTTGAAGAAACGCTTGTGCTGAACCCCAATACTTTCACTACTGGACTTGGAACAACCCTTTGATATCGATACAGATGCTTCATACTATGTTGTGGGCATCGTTCTCACTAAGCATAGCCACCCCATGTCCTATCATAGTGATATATTATCATATGTTTTCCGTAAGTAACCTACTTATGAAAAATAAATATACTCCATTGTGTAAGCCTGCTGCTAGTGGAGACATTACATTCTTGGGAAGGAGATAGTCATCCACACTAATCATAAGCCACTGTAGTTAATGCACACACACAAAAAATTGTAGAATGACTGCCATCATATGTGGTCCACATACTTGTAGAAATTCCACCTCAAAATCAAGTATAAAACATGAAGCATCAACCACGTCGTTGATTTCCTCAACAGACCACGAGTCGCAACACTCACCACAGTGCTAGAATCTTGTGTCCATGAGACTTCTAGATGGACCCAACTCTATGATACATACCTGAACTTTTCCACCACCTACCAAATGTTGGGCGCAAACACAATTGTTGCTAATTTCCATATTTAGGACAGGACATTGTGCCATTTGGGAAATATATGAGTTCCATCAAGTGAGCGAGTGAATATGATATGGGAATCCCAATAAATTTGGGTGGAAGGACACTTCAGCGTCGAAAATACAGTGGAAATGTTGCGGAAACATTTCTACTGGCCAAAACTTCAATAGGAGGTTAGCAAGTATATCAGTTCCTGCACTACCGACGCGATTGCGAAAATGACCACTAAGAAAGAGGGCTTGTACACCCCTCTACCTACTCTTGAAAGTCCATGGGAATCCATAACAATAGACTACATGTCGGGCCTCCCATCCACCAAGTGGGGAAATGGCTGTGTTTTTGTTGTTGTGGATCGTTTTTCTAAGATGACAATTCTTTCCACCCACAGATTCTCCGGTGACTACCAACAAACGATGCATCTTCCTCAAACAGAGGCACCGCCCCCTTCAAGGTACAAGTAAGCTTCGATATTCCTATATTTGAAGGTCATATAGATGGAAATGAGGAAGAAAAATGGTTGAATATACTAGAAGGGTTTTTCTCTATCCATAACTTATTGAATAGAGAAAATATTAATTTTACGCTCCTCAAAGCTGCCCCCCATGTCAAATATTGGTGGGAAAATTTCTGGGAGCAAAAGGAAATAGAGGACCCCTCATTATTTATAGGCCTAGTCACCTGGGAGTTCTTCAGGGATGATATTAAGGAACAATACTACCTCATTGGAAGTTATGAAGACCCGTACACAAAATGGACCATGGTGCGACAAGAAAGAGACCATGCGGAGCTCGAGTTCACAAATATCTTCCATATCTTGCGCACCAAGATGAGTATCAAATATTCTGAGTGACATCTGGTGCTCAAGTATCACGGTGGTCTACATAGATGCATCCAAGACAAAATGGAGTTTCTAGATATCTCATCCTTGGGCGCAGCCTACCGATATGTCATCAAAATTGAGCAAAAGATCAATCAAAATACATGAAAATTTGGGCCTGGGAAACCCTCATAGAAAATGCCAGGAAAGGGAAAACCCAACCTGTAGAAAAAAGGAAAGAGAAAACACGGACAACCTCACAACAACCAGTCTAGGCCGCAAGAAAATAAGGACCCTGGAAAGACAAAGAAATATATTAGGAAGTGGTGTGACTTCAATCATATCCCCTGACATAAAACTATTGATTTACACTCAAAGAAGTCATTGGTGGCTGAGCTGAAAGCCTCTGAATCAGATGTGATTTCCGACTTTGATTCAGAACCAGAAATGGGGAGACGGATCATTGACGGAGAACCTAGTGATACCGTTGATACTACCAAGATCTAGCCCAGTGAACCAGATGAGATAGAGGAAGGCGAGTGTATTTTTCATTCACATATCTGGTTGAAAGGTATCCCGCTACGCTTCATCATTGATAGCAATAGCCAAAATAACCTCATCTTAGCAGAGGTTGTAGAGAAACTCACCCTGCCAAAAATTTTGCACCCCCAAACCTACACCATTGGATGGCTCCACCAAGGAAGCGACATCCACGTCAACCGAAATTGCCTCTTGTCATATGACATCAAGCCTTACAAAGATGAGGTATTGTGTGATGTTTCCCCTCTCTAAGTTTGTAATGTTATTTTGGGGCAACCGTATTTATGGAAACGTAATTATCTATATGAGTCTAGACCTCACAATGTTATTATTACTTTGAACAAGAAATTGTACAAGATACCCCAACTAGTCCCACCCAATGTTATTTCCTTGATCTCTGCCAAGAATGAAAAAAGGTCATCTCTTAGATAGGGAAGTATGTCTTCTTCATGATTCTCTCTCAGAATGAGCGAAAGATCACAACCACATCTAGGGTCTCTGCGGCTGACCTCCTCACACAGCAGAATCAAGTGGACAAGTTAGTTGAAGAATACATAGATATCTTCTCCTCACCTACTAGGGTACCTTTGCACTGTTAGGTCAAGCACCCCATCRATATGACCCCTGGTGCACTGCTTCCCAATGGACCAGTATACCACCACTCTCTAWTAGAGAATGATGAGATCAAGTGTAATACCCAAKAAATGATCGACAATGGGCACATATGTCCCATCTCATCACCTTGCGGGATCCCAATCATGTTGGTAYTGAAGAAATATGGAACTAGGMAACTCTGCATTTATTACCAGGCCCTGAATAAAATCACAGTCAGAAACCAATACATGATTCCCTGAATMGACGAYGTCCTTGATCAGCTCATKGGGGCCAAATACTTCAGTAATATTGATGTGAATTTTGGCTACCACCAGGTCCCGGTAGAACAAACAGATATATGGAAGACCACCTTCAATTCAAAGGAAGGTATTTTTGAATGGTTGGTCATGCCCTTTGGTTTGAAAAATTCTCCAGCCACTTTCATGAGAATGATGGATGATATCCAGTGACCATTCACCAATACCTTTTTTTTGGTGTATCTATATGACATCCTCATTTACAAAAAGACTTGGGAAGAACACTTGCAACATATTCAACAGGTTTTGCACATTATGTGGCAGCACCATCTCTACGCCAAATTTGAAAAATGCTCCTTCGGCATGGACATAGTACATTATCTGGGATACATCATTGATCAAC
Source organism: Picea glauca (assembly GCA_000966675.3). Classification (NCBI taxonomy): domain Eukaryota; kingdom Viridiplantae; phylum Streptophyta; class Pinopsida; order Pinales; family Pinaceae; genus Picea; species Picea glauca. The sequence goes on along the minus strand of JZKD02S1730078.1, from coordinate 77,687 downwards.
ATGGTGTACATGTGGATTCAACCAAAATCCAACTCATCCATGACTGRCCAACCCCTACCACACTCACTGAGCTTTGGATCTTCTTGCGCCTTGCCAATCTCTACCACTGGTTCRTGTTGGGATTCTCCCATATTGCATGGGCCCTTMKCCAAGTAACCAAGGGTGGTGGTAAGGAAACATTTGTGYGGGGTCAGTACCAACAACAAGTGTTCAATGATTTGAAGCAACACTTGTGCTCAKCCCCAGTACTTTCACTACTCRACCTGCAACAACCCTTTGAGATCAAGATAGATGCTTAATACTATGATGTKCACATCATTCTCACTCAGCACAACCACCCCATGGCATATCATAGTGAGACACTATCAGATGTTGTCCATAAGTACCCTATTTATGACAAATAAATGTACTCTATTGTGCAAGCATGCCACCAGTGGAGACATTACATTCTTGTGAAGGAGACAGTCATCCACACTGATCATAAGCCATTACAGTTAATGAAGACACAAGGCAAATTGAAAAATGACCTCCAACAGAAGTGGTCCACATAGTTGCAACAATTCCACCTCAATATAAAGTATAAAATGGGAAGCACCAACTGCGTCGTTGATTGCCTTAATAGACCACCAATCGTGAAACTCACCATAGTTCTAGAATCTTATGACCATGAGACCTCTAGATGGCCCTAACTCTATGAGACAGACCCAAAGTTCACCACCACCTACCAAATGTTGGGTGAAAATGCATTTGTCACTAATTTCCTTATTTAGGATGGGTCGATGTGCCATCTGGGCCATATCTGTGTTCCATCAAGCGAGCAAGTGAAGATGATCTTGGAATCCCACTACATTTGGGTGGAAGGAAACTTCAACATTGAAAATATAGTGGCAATGATGCATACACATTTCTGCTGGCCGGAACTTTGACATGATTTAAGCAAGTATATCAGGTCTTGTACCGCCTGGATGATTTCCAAACTGACCACTAAGAAACAGGGCATGTACACCCCTCTTCCTACTCCTGACAGGCCACGAGAATCCATCTCAATGGACTACATGTTGGGCCTCCCATCCACCAAGAAGGGAAATGACTGTGTTTTGTGGTTGTGGATCACTTTTCTAAGATGACAACTCTGGCCACCCGTAAATCCTTCGACGACTACCAAAAGGTGATGCATCTTCCTCAAATGGAGGCATCGCCCCCTTCAAGGTAAAAATCAACTTCAATATTCCTATATTTGAAGGTCAGATAGACGCAGATGTGGTAGACAAATGGTTGAATCTTCTAGAAGGGTATTTCTCTATCCATAACTTCTTGAATAGAGAAAATATTACTTTTGTTCTCCTCAAAGTCGTCCCCCATGTCAAATATTGGTGGGAAACTTTCTAGGAGAAAAAGGAAACAAAGGAACCCTCATTATTTACAGTCGCAGTCTCCTAGGAGTCCTTCAGGGATGATATTAAGGAAAAATACTTACCCGTTGGAAGTTATGACGAACTGTACACAAAATGGACCCCGCTGCGACAGGAAAGAGACCAAGTGGTGCTCGATTTCACAAATATCTTCCATATCTTGCGAACCAAGCTGGGTATCAAATATTATCAGTGAAATCTAGTACTGAAGTATCATTGTGGTATTCATAGATACATCCAAGCTGAAATGGAGTTTCTAGATATCTCATCCTTGGGCATGGCCTATCGATATGCCATCAAAATAGAGCATAAAAGATGTGGCAATTTGGGCCTAGGAACCCCACACAACAAAATCTAGGAAAGGGCAGCCCCAACTTGTAGAACAAAGGGCAGAGAAAAGGTAGAGAGCCTCATGAAAACTAGTCTAGGATGCAAGCAAATAAGGACCCTGGAAAGACAAATAAAGATACCAGGAATTCGTTATACTTTAATAAGAGCCCCAGACATAACACTTCTGATTCTTGCTCAAAGAAGTCACTGGTGGATAAGGTGAAAGCCTCTGAATCAGAAGCGAGTTCTGAATTTGAGTCAGAACCATAAATGGGGAGATCGATTATTCACCTAGAACCCATTGCTACCATTGCTACCACCGAGCTCTGGCCCGGTGAACCAAACAAACTAGAGGAAGGCGAGCACTTTTTTCATTTACATATTGGGTGAAAGCTACCTTGTTGCACTTCATCATTAATAGCAGTAACCAGAAGAACCTCATATCAGCGGAGGTTGTCAAGTGACTCACCCTGCCGACAATGCTACACCTGCAACCCTACACCATCATATGGCTCTGCCAAGGAAGCGACATCCGCATCAACCAAAAATGTCTCATGTAATACGACATCAACCCCTTCAAAGATGAGGTATTGTGTGATGTTTCCCCTCTCGATGTTTGTAATGTTCTTTTGGGCCTCACAGTCCTCTTATTAAAGTATAACCACTTCCTAAGTCTAATAAGAGTCTATTAAAGTATAACCACTTTAATAAGAGCCCTAAACATATCGGTCTAGGCTTCACAGTGTTATTATTACTTTGAACAAGAAATTGTACATGATACCTGAGGCAGTCCCACCTAGTGCTATTTTCTTGATTTATGCCAAGCAATGCAAAAAGGTCATCTCTCAGACATTGAAGGTTGTCTTCTTCATGATTCGTTCTCAGAATGAGTGAAAGATTGCAACCACATCCAAGGTATCCACGACCGACCTCTCCACATAGTATAATAAAGTGGATAAGGTCATGGAAGAATACTCAAATATCTTCTCCTCACCTACCAGGGTACCTCTACACTATCAGGTCAGGCATCCCATCGATCTGACCCCTAGCGCAAAGATTCCCAATGGAACAGTCTATCACTTCTCTCTATTAGAGAATGAGGACACCAAGTGATAGATCCTAGAAGTGCTCCAAAAGTGGCACATATGTCCCATCTCATCACCTTTCAGTAGTCCAATCATGCTGGTACTAAAAAAATATGGAACCTGTTGAGTCTGCATTGATTACCGAGTCCTGAATAAAATCACAGTCAGAAACTGGTACCTGATTCCCTAAATCAACAACCTCCTTGATCAACTCACAGGGGCCAAATACTTCAATAAGACTGGTCTGAAGTCTGGCTACCACCAGGTCCCAACATAATAGACAGATCTATAGAATACCGCCTTCAAGTCAAAGGAAGGTATTTTTGAATGGTTGGTCATGCCCTTTGGTTTGAAAAATTCTCCAACCACTTTCATGAGGATGATGGACGATATCCTGTGACCATTCAATAATACTTTTGTAGTGGTGAATCTGGATGACATCTTCAATTACAATAGGACTTGGGAAGAACACTTGCAACATATTCAGTAGGTTCTGCACACCCTACGACAACACTAGCTCTACACCACTTAGGAAAATTTCTCCTTCGTCATGGACAAGGTTCATTACCTAGGCTACATCATTGATCAACATGGCGTACATGTGGATCCAGCTAAAATACAAGTCATCAGTGATTGGCCAACCCCAACCACACTCACTGAGCTTTAGATCTTCTCGGGCCTTACCAATTTATACCGCGGGTTTGTGTTGGGATTATCCCATATTGCATGGGCCCTCAGCCAAGTAACCAGGGGTGCTAGTAAGGAGAAATTTGAGTGGGGCTGATACCAAAAAAAAGAGTTTGATGATTTGAAGAAACGCTTGTGCTCAACCTTAGTACTTTCACTATCGGACCAACAACTTCCCTTTGAGATCAAGAAAGATGCTTTGGATTATGTTGTGGGTGTCATTCTCACTCAAGACGGCCACCCCATGGCCTATCATAGTGAGACACTATCATATGTTTTCCGTAAGTACCCTACTTACGAAAAATAAATGTACTCCATTGTGAAAGCCTGCTTCCAGTGGAGACATTACATTCTTGGGAGGGAGACAATCATCCACAATGATCGTCAACCACTTCAGTTAATGCATACATAAGGAAAATTGCAAAATGACCACCATCAGAAGTGGTCCATTTACTTACAACAATTCCACCTCAACATCAAGTATAAAACAAGAAGCACAAACCATGTCATTAATTGCCTCAACAGAACGCTAGTCGTGACACTCACCACGGTAGTAAACTCTTGCGGACATGAGACCTCTATATGGCACCAACTCTATGAGACAGACCAAGACTTCACTACCACCTACCAAATATTGGGTGCAAATTAAGTTGTCACAAATTTCCATCTTCAGGATGTGTCGTTGTGCTGTCTGGGCCATATCTGTGTTCCATCAAGCGAGCGAGTGAAGATGATATGGGAATCCCACTATATTTGGGTGGGAGGAAAATTTAGCATCGAAAATACATTGTCAATGCTGTAGAAACATTTCTACTAGCCGAAACTTCTAAAATAGGTCATAAAGTAGATAAGGTATTGCACTGCCTATGCCATTTCCAAATCGACCACTAAGAAACAGGTTTTGTACACCCCTCTTACTAATCGTGATAGGCCATCAGAATCCATATCAATGGAGTACATGTCGGGCCTCCTGTCCACCAAGCGGAGCAATGGTTGTGTTTTTGTGGTTGTGGATCTCTTTTCTAAGATGACAATTCTGGTCACCTACAAATCCATCGACGACTACCAATAGGAAACACATCTTCTTCAAATGGAGGTTGTTATCACTCCAAGAAACTCCTTAGGGTTGTAAGATAAGTATGCTTGGTAACTTAAAAATAATGTGAAGGTATGCTTGGAACAATGGGGTCTTTAATGATCAATGTAATAGACAGCTCATCACACATCTAAAGAAACAGTGCTTTCAGGAAACAATAATCAGATTAAGTAATTTGAAAGGAGGGGATGAAGAACACTAATCTTGATTTCCAAGTACAACTGAATGTAGGGCTTAATGCAAGATAGAAAGGAATCCTTCACTTCAATTCTATGAGCTCAATAAAGAGATAACAGTCTTCATAAGCTAAAATAAACTGAAATAAAGTACAGAAAGGGAAACATGAATATATCTGATATTGAAAATGAAAGGAAACTGTACTTTTATTTGTAATTAAGAGTCTATACAGTAGCACAAAAATATTCCTAGTTTGAACCCTTGTCTCTTAGAAAAGATAGGCATTTATAGACTTTTACAATCAGTTTTTAAGATCCTAAAAACTTGGATCTGTATCTAAAAATAGAAATTCAAATTTAACTAAGCAACTTGGTAACAAAGACTTAATGACTAGACTAGCATTCAAATTGTCTTCAATCTCAAAATTTGACATATGTATTCTTCAGCTTCTGAGATCTGTGGTGTCATGAAACATGGAAAAGGCACCTGTCTTGGCAGCTGGATTTCTTCAGTTGTCCATAGTCGATACTTTAGGAAATTGGTTTAGCATGTGATTCTCAAAAACTCCCATGAGTCTTTGATGCAGAGTATTTTTTGATCAAGTTGTTAACCTTTTAATACTCTGGAACCTCTTTAAATCCTGTGAAAAATGACCTGCTCCATCCTTATCTTTCAAAAATGTTTTTTCTGCTTTCACCAACTAACTCACCTTATGATTCACTGGTTAGCTGGTGAAAGTGTTGCCTTTCACCAACTAACTGGTTGTTAAATTTCCTTGTGCACTGGTGAAAGCTCTGCCTTAGCCCAAAATGAGCTTTCACCTCCAAAACTGTGATTCCATCAAAAACTCAATGTGTCTCTGCTTTATCCCCTTGCATGTTCACAACAACCTGAGCTAGCACTTGCAAATCTGGGTGTGACTTTTTCTTTTTCTTCAATTTTCTAATTTTCCTTTTAAGGCGCTTTGCTAACCACCATAGACTGTTATAGTCTTTGGTGATTTTCCTTTTCTTCTTCTTTTCCTTGACACTTTCTCGAGCCAACTTTTCAAATGCATCATTTGTTTCTACGAAGTTATCAGATAGAGTTTTGTATCTTTCCCTTATTACTCTCTCTAAGACCTCTTGCTGAGCAATTACTTCTTTGAGTTGCTTGATTTTCTGTGTTTTCTTCGACTTAGTGCTCTTTGATGTTTCCCCTTCCTCGGTGTGAGTGAAGGTCTCACAATTCTGTGCAAACTCAATGGAGTGTTCAGGACTCTTAATGGTAGGGATCTCATCTTATTTCTCTGGCTCTGAGTATGTATATGGCAGGTTTAAGATGTTTGTTTTCCTTTCTGTAGGCTTCTTTGTAGTAGTTTCAAAATCCAATTTTTTCTTTGACCTGTGAGATCTCACACCAGAGATTCTATCTTCTGGGGGTACTGGAAGGGTTCTCCTTTTCCTCGAGCTACTCTAAGGAGTCAATTGATTCTTTCCATCTCTCTTCTGTTCATTCATGGGCTAAGTTTGGGTTTCAAAGCCCTCCCAAAAAAGAAAATGTTGCCAAGTCCTTCCTTTCTGTCTTAGCTCCTCCAAGATTATCAATTTAATAAGGCCAAAGTGACAAAGAGTGTTCTTCATACTTAGAGGTTCAACTCTAATCTTTTTATAGATTTTAGTTAAGCTCTTGTGCAAGAAGAAAGGTAGATTTAGGAGAGTTTTACCTGTGAAATGGTCTAAGAGCTTGAAGTGATATAACATCAGTTTGTCGTACCTGCTTTCTGAAGTTATGTAGAGTTGGATGACCTTAAAAAAATCCTCCCACTCATATTCTAGATGGGAAAATGGCATGCTCTTCTTCCATACATTATGTTTGAATTCTTCCTTCAAATATGCTCTGAAATTTAGGTTCTTGGTGGCAGTCGTTTTGAACCAACTCTGGCCTGATCTTGGTAAACTGGTCGCTGCAGCGATGGCAGCTTCATCCACGATGATCTCTAAGGACCCAACACAGGATTTGTTTCCATCAAACGTTTTAGCAAATGTCTCTGCTGTTGATTGGTGATATCCATTCTGTAGCCTTTCGACATATTCCATACAACCTGCGTTTGAGAAGTGTTTTTGCACTTATGGATGCGTCTGTAGGAAGGGAAGACTGTCCAATTATTTTCTCAACAAAGAGCCACTACGTCTCATTTCCATTTGCAATTCAAAACCGCAAACGATTCTACCCACCAAACACTGTGATATTCTATTTGGGTCGAGGTCTTGCGCTAGTGAAAACACTCGGCTCTGTTTTTCAACATTGAAAACTTACCATACAATTGTGGGTGATGCGTGTTGGGGAAATGAAGCAGAGATTTGATGTCACCAGCCATGTAGTACCGCTCCCTCACCTATAATTATGGATTCAAATTCGCCATTTCCAACGCCATGATCACGAACCATGCATTTATGAACGAGATTTTCTTTGCAATCCGATTTAGACGTGCAAACCTGAATCTCCATCATTATCCACTTTCACCAGCACATAATAATGATTGCATGACATGGGTTGAGCATGTCATAATTTGATTTTTAAAATGTGGAGAGAACACACGTGATTCCCACTTTCGCCATCTAATGGCCCGTCAGAAGTGCTCCTTGTCTGTTGAAAATCACCACTTTCACCAGCTAACGTCCCGTGAGGAACGCTCCTTAGCTGTTTAAAAACACCACTTTCACTAGCTAACCATCATCTTTAAAACATGCATTAGCTGTTGAAAGATTTTTTATGGAAATTGTAAAGAGAAGACCTTTATGGGTCGTCTTATTTCTAAGACAAAAATCAAAACCTGAGTCTTGCTACTAGAAAAACTCAAAACCAAATTTGAGAAAACTACCAATAGCCATGCTATCAACCAAAAAATGCAACCATAGTGACTGATTCATTTTGGGAGCTAACATTTGGCTCCAACTGGGATGGGCATCTCCCTGTGAGGTGACCAAGAACCTAGCTAGACTCAGTAGCCTTTATTACAAAATTTAAAAAGAAATCTGAAAAATAGTTTTGCTAGTACCATTGGGCATGGAGTTATTCAAGTGATAAAAACAAAGAAAACAGAAAAGAATATGTACAAGTAGAACAGGGCTTTTAAGAAAAATCCTTATGAAAAATAGGTCTTTGGAAAGCGCCTGTTGAAAGGGCCACCTGCTACTTCCTCACCTGAAAGATTTTGGAGAACAAAGGTATTGTTCTGTTGCACCACTGTTATGACAAAAGGACCTATCTAGAGAGCCTCAAATTTGTCGTGTTTCCCCTTCTCTTGCCTTTTAAGACTAATTCCCCTGTTTTGAAGACATTTGATTTGACTTTCTTGTCAAAGATCTCCTTGATTTTTTCTTGATGTAATTCTGTTCTTTCCAAAAGTTGCTCTCTATCTTGCTGTAGCTCTACCAAATTATGAATTCTCCGAGTCAAATCACTTGGTTCAGAATCAGTTTTTTGTAAAAACTTTGCAACCGGCAACGCAAATTGAACATGAAATATGGCTTCAGTGCCATATACCAACTTGAAAGGAGATGTACCAATTGATTTCTTACATGTGACCCTGTCAACCCACAAAGAAAACTTCAGCTTGGAATCCTAGCCTCTGGAATTTTGTTCAAGCAGTTTCTTTATAATTCTGACTAAAATCTTGTTTGATGACTCAACTAGGCCATTCCCTTATGGATAGTAAGCAGTGGAATGTACCAGCTAAATTCCCAGCTCTTCACATAATTTCACCAAGTGTTTATCTTTGAATGCAATAACGTTATCAATGACTATTCTCTTAGGGCAGCCAAATTTGGCAAATATGTTTTCTTGCAGAAAATTTATGATGACAGTATGATTAACGTTCCGGGTGGGAATAGCCTCAATCCAATTTGTAAAGTAATCTGTGGCAACAAGGATCCACCGGTGCTGACCACTAGAAGGCGGGTGAATTTCACCTATGAAGTCCAGGCCCCATTGTTGGAAAGGACTTGTGACCACTATAGGTTTGAGGGGAAGAGATTTCAGTTGTTGTTTGCGTTCAAATATTTGACACTTGTCACATGTTCTAACAAACTCATACACATATGAAAATAAGGATGGCCAGTAGTAACCAGATCTTAATATTTTATGTGCAATGGTTTTCCAATAGTGATGTTCCCCGCATTCACTATTATGGAATT
>JZKD02S1730078.1:53107-64986 GCA_000966675.3 Picea glauca | reverse complement strand
TGATTCTAGGTTTGGAAATATGAGTGGTGCATACCTAGCAACTAGGATTTGTTGCATATTCGTCAAAGGAGGTGGTGCAGCCATAACTATCAAGGGTGAGGAAAGTGATGGTTTCTTTTTCAAGTCTTCTACACTGGAGGAATGCGAAAGAGGTGAATATTCTAATGGGAAAGAGGTTTGATAAGAGGCTCTGTAAAAAATTGCAAGTTGTCCAGCTAAATTTCCTTCACCTTTAGCAGATAGCTCTTGGAGGAGATGTTCAACAACAAGGAGGCTAGTATAAATGTTCAAATGATCTTCTTGTTGCTAAGAATGAAAAGACTCAAGGGAAGAAGAACTAGGGCTTCTTTCTAAAGTCTTGGATGTTTTTTTAATCAAATTTAAATCTGTCAATTTATCATCATTAGTATTTTCCTGTTGATCAAAAGGAGTTTGTTCTTCTACAATACTTACAACTGTTTTTTCATCAATGCTCTTTGAAAAGAACTCAAATTTTTCTGTAGTAGATTTTCCAGAATTGAAAAGAGGATTACCTTCTGTATTTGATCTTGAAGTTTGACCCTGAATTGTCTTTCCCTTCCTAAGAATTAGTTCTGGATTGGACACTGGTGTGATAGGTCATTCTTGAGGATTCTCCCTAGTATTGATCCTCTTAGGAGTCAGGATGAACTTGTGGAGTCGCCAGATAGATAATTACAACCAACTAAAAATGTCTAATCTTTGTCTATCATCAAAGATCAGCTCTGTGTCATATCCCAGGAAAGCAGAACTTGAATTTTGTCTCCCCGACAACGGTGCCAATTTGTTATCACTCCAAGAAACTCCTTAGGGTTGTAAGCTAAGGATGCTTGGTAACTTAAAAATAATGTGTAGGTATGATTAGAACAATGGGGTCTTTAATGATCAATGTAATAGACAACTCATCACACATCTAAAGAAACAGTGCTTCCAGGAAGCAATAATCAGATCAAGTAATTTGAAAGGAGAGGATGAAGAAAACTAATCTTGATTGCCAAGTACAACTGAATGTAGGGATTAATGCAAGATAGAAAGGAATCCTTCACTTCAATTCTATGAGCTCAATAAAGAGATAACCGTCTTCATAAGCTAAAATAAACTGAAATAAAGTACAGAAAGGGAAACATGAATATATCTAATATTGAAAATAAAAGGAAACTGTACTTTTATTTGTAATTAAGAGTCTATACAGTAGCACAAAAATATTCCTAGTTTGAACCCTTGTCTCTTAGAAAAGATAAGCATTTATAGCCTTTTACAATCAGTTTTTAAGATCCTAAAAACTTGGATCTATATCTAAAAATAACAATTCAAATTTAACTAAGCAAATTGATAACAAAGACTTAATGATTAGACTAGCATTCGAATTGTCTTCAATCTCAAAATTTGACATCTGTATTCTTTAGCTTCTGAGATCTATGGTGTCATGAAACATGGCAAAGGCACCTATCTTGGCAGCTGGATTTCTTCAGTTTTCCATAGTCGATACTTTAGGAACCTGGTTTAGCATGTGATTCTCAAAAACTCCCACGAATCTCTGATGCAGAGTATTTTTCGATCAAGTTGTTAACCTTTTAATACTCTGGAACCTCTTTAAGTCTTGTGAAAAATGACCTGTTCCATCCTTAGCTTTCAAAAATGTTTTTTCTTCTTTCACCAGCTAACTCGCCTTATGATTCGCTAGTTAGCTGGTGAAAGCACTGCCTTTCATCAGCTAACTGGTTGTAAAATTGCCCTGTGCACTAGTGAAAGCTCTGCCTTAGCCCAAAATGAGCTTTCACCTCCAAAACTGTGATTCCATAAAAAACTCAATGTGTCTCTGCTTTATCCCCTTGCATGTTCACAACAACCTGAGCTAGCACTTGAAAATTTGGGTGTGACTTTTTCTTTTGCTTCAATTTTCTAATTTTCCTTTTAAGGCGCTTTGCTAACCACCATAGGTTGTTATAGTCTTTGGTGATTTTCCTTTTCTTATTCTTTTCCTTGACACTTTCCCGAGCCATGTTTTCAAATGCAACATTTGTTTCTGCGAAGTTATCAGACAGAGTTTTGTATCTTTCCCTTATTACTCTCTCTAATACCTCTTGCTAAGCGATTACTTCTTTGAGTTGCTTGATTTTCTATGTTTTCTTCGACTTAGTGCTCTTTGATGTTTCCCCTTCCTTAGTGTGAGTGAAGGTCTCACAATTCTGTGAAAACTCAATGGAGTGTTCAAGAATCTTAATGGCAGGGCTCTCATCTTCTTTCTCTAGCTATGAGTCTGTATATGGTAGGTTTAAGATGTTTTTTTTTCCTTTCTGTAGGCTGCTCTGTAGTAGTTTCAAAATCCAATTTTTTCTTTGACCTGTGAGATCTCACACCAGAGATTCTATCTTCTGGGGGTCTTGGAAGGGTTCTCCTTTTCCTCGAGCTTCTCTGAGGAGTCAATTTCTTCTTTCCAGCTCTCTTCTATTCATTCATGGGTTGAGTTTGGGTTTCGAAGCCCTCCCAAAAAATAAAATGTTGCCAAGTCCTTCCTTTCTGTCTTAGCTCCTCCAGAATTATCAATTTAATAAGGCCAAAGTGGCAAAGAGTGTTCTTCATACTTAGAGGTTTAGCTCTAATCTTTCTACCATGGATGATTTTAGGGGCTAAATTTTGCTCATGGGCTAATTTTCCATGGTTTTTCCAAAAATGAGATTTGCTATTTTAAAAATGATTCTCCCAAATTCTATAGGATAAAATTATTTTACCTTAAAAATCGCCAACATTTTATAAAAACTATATAAAATTCTTATAAATTTGAATATTTTTACAAAAATATCGTCAAACATTTATAGTTGGCATATGAAGGATTAGTAATATTCGCCAAGGTTTCTACATTTAATAAAAAAATTCCATCCTTAAAATCATCCTTACTTTTTACAGATTTTGGTTAAGCTCTTGTGCAAGAAGAAAGGTAGATTTAGGAGAGTTTTACCTATGAAATGGTGTAAGAGCTTGAAATGATATAACATCAGTTTGTCGTACCTTCCTTCTGAAGTTATGTAGAGTTGGATGCCCTTAAAAATTCCCGCCACTCATCTTCTAGATGGGAAACTAGCATGCTCTTCTTCCATACATTATGTCTAAATTCTTCCTTCAAATATGCTCTGAAATTTAGGTTCTTGGTGGCAGTCGTTTTGAACCAACTCTAGCCCGATCTTGGTAAACTAGTCGCTAAAACGATGACAACTTCATCCATGATGATCTCTAAGGACCCAACACAGGCTTTATTTCCATCAAATGTTTTAGCAAATGCCTCTACTGTTGATTGGTGACAACCATTCTGTAGCCTTTCGACATATTCCATACAACCTGCGTTTGAGAAGTGTTTTTGCACTTCTGGATGCATCTGTAGGAAGAACAAACTGTCCAATTCTTTTCTCAACAAAGAGCCACTGCATCTCCTTTCCATTTTCAATTCAAAACCCCAAACGATTCTGCACACCAAACACTGCGATATGCTATTTGGGTCGAGGTCTTGTGCTGGTGAAAACACTCGGCTCTGTTTTTCAAGATTGAAAACTTACCATACAATTGTGGGTGATGCGTGTGGGGAAATGAAGTGGTGATTTGATGTCACCAGCCATGTAGTACCGCTCCCTCACCTGTAATGATGGATTCAAATTCTCCATTTCCAACACCATGATCACGAACCATGCATTTTTGAACGAGATCCGCTTTGCAATCCGATTTAGACGTGCAAACCCGAATCTCCATCATTATCCACTTTCACCAGTGCATCATAATGATTGCATGACGTGGGCTGAGCATGTCATCATTTGATTTTTAGAACATGGAGAGAACACACGTGATTCCCGCTTTCTCCAGTGAATGGCCTATCGGAAGTGCTCCTTGTCTGTTGAAAATCGCCGCTTTCACCAACTAACGGCCCGTGAGGAAATCTCCTTAGCTGTTGAAAATCACCGCTTTCACCAGCTAACCATCATCTTTAAAACACGCGTTAGCTGTTGAAAGCTTTTTTATGGAAATTTTAAAGAGAAGACCTTTATGGGTCGTCTTATTTCTAAGACAAAAATCAAAACCTAAGTCTTGCTACTAGAAAAACTCAAAACCAAATTTGAGAAAACTACCAATAGCCATGCTATCAACCACAAAATGCAACCATAGTGACTGATTCATTTGGGAGATAACAGAGGCATTGCCCCCTTCAAGGTAAAAATCAACTTCTATATTCCTATATTTGAACGCCAGATAGATGCAGATGTTGTAGACAAATGTGTTGAGGGGCCTTAAATCTCTTTAACTCAACAACATGAACCAAACCCTCTACCAAGGCCTAATTAGAATCTGCAACATTTAATAGTGGAATGGTTCTCAATATATTCTGATCCGGCCAAATAATTGATGGGATTTACGTAGTGATTGACATGATATATTCTTATGAAAATTCCTCCTTCAGTTTAAACGTTCTCTTCTGTATTTTATTTTATTAGGTGGGTCTTCTAAAAGATGTGTGCTAGTATAAACCAGTTGGGTAAAATGGGAGATATTAGCTACTGAAGAAGGCTGAGCTTATGATAACCCTCATTCTAAAGCATGAAGACAAATATTTTCATACCTTTGACAAGCCTAATACTAATACATCAACTTGCTGGTATTTCAATTATTGACTGAGATACAATTATCGAAAGAAAAACATACATGCAATAAAATGATGGAAATAAAAATAGTTTCCTTATCTCTAACCATTAATCACACATTAACGCAACGATTTGATTTCCACTATTAGAGACAAGAACTATAGAAATATTGAATCAACTAACTTATCAATAGATTCAGAAACTCTTACTTGTTACAACATCCATTCATGAAACAAAGTCGGAAGTAGTTCCTCCTCAAATCCAATCACACATGCCTTTGATGAAAAACCAAAAGTTTTGTCTCCGGTCCTAAATAGGACTTCTCAATTAAGGTAGTTTTGAAATAGTTCTCTACAATTCCAAAAATGAGGGTCTTTTCCAAAACCATCGACCTCTTATAAAAGGTCGATCCTCTTATTTATAACAAATCATTAACTAAAAATAACTATCAAAAGTGCAAGATAAGTAAAACAAAACATCGCCACATGGCACTTCCATATCTTTGCCTTCTATGAGTCATCAAATGGTGTCACATAAGTAGATGACGCTTCTCATACTCTGACCACTTGATGAATATTTCCCTGCATGTGTTGGCATACGAGAATATGTGTTGGTCCATCGAGGTTGAAAGGATCTTATTTATTTCTATTGCCCATGCCCGATACTTGACTAATTTAACACTTAATTGTTGTAATACTTCCTGAGCCTTGATCAGGTGCTCCATGAACTGTTGTACCTGACCTGGCACCATGTTCACTACCTTTTCTATCTCTACAATCCATGACGAGTACTATTCTACATGTTGTTTGACTATGTCAGGCAAGTCAAAAAAGTCCTCGTGTGAGATGAATTCTAGGAAACTGATGTCTCTCATCCCTCGATTGATATTGATCCAACTTCTTTTGCAATCGACCCATTTCTCTTGAATCTCCCGCTGAGTTTTTTGGGCCATCTTCATCCAGTATTCGACCAAATTCTTTATATGATCGATGTTGCTTTCCCTTAGCATCCAAATGTCATTCTCTTCGGTGTCTCAAACCTTTTGAACCATGTTGATGTAATCAATTCTTTCCACCACTTGGTGTGCCTTCTCATACCATATTTCCATGTCTTTTCACATCACTAGCACCATAAGGGTGTCTTCTTGGAAGTTGGCTATCTATACAGTGAAGAGGTGCCACTCACTCATGAATTTTCCATAGGCATCTTGGAACTAACTTCTTAAAAACACTGTGGCTTGTGTGGAGTCTTGGTATTATTTTTCCAAGTGGTGCAGATGATCCAAATATTTTAGTGCAACAAATAGCTTCTCTTCATATTTCCTTGTTCTATCCAGGGAGGCATTTGTGATCGCTATCCCTGCACCAATAAGCTAGGATGTTTTGGCAGGCTCTATGCTGATCAATTTCTCCTCTATGATGATGAGGATCGAACTGTCCAATGTAAGACTCCTCTTCTTAGTGGTTCTCTTCATGATGGATTTCCTCTTTTGTTCATAGGTGATTGCTTGTATATAGACGACCTCATCAACCGGTTTGGGGATTTGTTGTTCTCCCCAAGTTAGAGTATTTTTCAAACTTCTGATTGTGTGTATCTATTCAAGGCCGGGTTCCTGAACCTATTCTATGTGTTTGATGGCTTGACCTCTAGTTGTTTCTCATAGGATGGTAATGTACTGACCAAAAATGAGGACTCAGGGGCAAGCTCGGTACTTACTTGGTAATCGACTATTGAAACATTGATTTCCTATTGTGGAATTCGTCCTTCTTGTTCACTTGATCCTCACTCATCCATCAAGTTGTCCATTGGGGTTCTTGGTATGTCGAGTGGCTCAGCATTGAAGGAAATTTCTAACTCATTCTCATTTTGTGAACGAATCTGACTTTGAGCATTGGGACTCAGGGTGGATGATTTCTCAGGTTCTTTCTCCTCTGTAATTTTCACCAGAGTGACTAGGGACACCTTTGAACTCTCCTCATCATCGTAGATGGTAATCAAATTGAACAAGGGATTTGGTATAATTTTTCTTCTTGATGTCCTCGCTATCTCGGTCCGAGCCGAAGCTTCCCCTAATGATCCAACTTGTGGTGATGGGGCTTCAGGGTTTTCTGACCTAGTGGTTTCTTCAATCTATATCAGCTCTGGGCCACTTGGTTCTCCTTGGATTTTGACTGGGTCATCGACCAGAATGATTGACATCTCTATCAGATCAATATCATTTTTCAATTGATCAATGGTTCTTTGTGCCCCTTCTATCAAGAGAAATCCCCTTATTTGTGCTTGTGTTGTTTCCAAAACTCTGATTTCTTCCCTGGCTCTGAGGGCCTCTTGAGCTTACTGCTCTATCGTCTCCACCTATTCATCCATTCTCATGTCATTGAACTTGGTCATGTTTGAGTTAGCCATCCTTTGCACCATCCCATCCCAATACTAGGCACACTTTGTGAAAATTTCTTCCTCAAAGTTATCATGAGCATACGGCCAATAGGATGATACTTGCAAAGCATGTTGGGGGACCAGAACTTTAGGATCATGCTTGCGAAATCGACCTATATGGAATCTGAAATCCAATTGGTTAAGCCCCTCTTGTTTGGCTTGCGAAGTATCCTTCATCGGATAGAACCCTATATGAAAAATGTAGGGTATGAAATCTCATTTATTGTCTTTGACCAATGTGGCATTATAGACCTACAGGATGGTATGATAACAAATTTCTCCCACAATGAGCCGGTATGGGACATCAGAGGGTAGGAGATGTGGTGCATCACTGGCCCCAAACACCATGATGTAGGTTGAGTGTTCATCCAAGTACCAATGGCCTAACTTGGCCATCATTTTCTTGGTTATCGCCGATAGTCTTCGACATTCCTTCTTAAAAATAATAAAATAAATACGAGCGATGAATTCATCGCAGATGAGTGCATAATATTTCTTGTACCTATTCTCCCATAGTGTCTTGAAGTAGACATGGACCGAGAGCTCTGCAACATGTTATCTTAGATTCATTTTGATGAAGATACTCCATGTGCACATGAAATCAAGCAGGTACGAGGCCATGTAGAAAGTTGGTGTGTCTCCTTCCTTTGGAGTCTATGCATGTTGTACACAGATGCTTAATTCTTTTGAGATTATCACTCCCCAATTGAAGCTACTCCTAACGATTGCAACTGTGTATGCAAAAGGAATCTATGCTTTCGAAAACTTGGAGCAATCCTTTTCTCCATATAATCGACAAATGAGAGCCATAAAATAGATTTATGGCTCCCTCAGATTAATCATTCCATACCATCCATTGCTCTGGTTAGTGAACTTATTTTCCTCTTTTCACCATGAGGCCATCAATTGGGTAGTCTCATGGAACTCATAGAACTTTACCATGAAGTCCTTGTTGAGCTGCTCCTTTGGGTCCCTGAGCTTATAGTACTTCTGGACTTCTATTGGGAGAAAAACTCCGATGCATCCACCATTCTCATCATTGATCAAGAACTTATTCCCATCCATATGGTTGATGAGCCATTCCAGGACCTCTATGCAAGGGAAAACATGGGTTTTTCTTTCCACCATGTGTAAATATGACCATTAGATGTTTGGGAACACCTGGTCATTGAGCATCGTTATGCCTGGATCGGTGTGTCAGATGTATTCTAGGTATTATTCTCAATTGATCCTTTTAAAGAGATCACCCCACTATGGGAGCATTACTTTGGACCCCATGCTTACTTCAGTATCACTGAAGGCTGGAGGCTGGGAAAATTTTTCTTTGTCGAGGTTTTGATGATAGGCTCTGTCCTCGGAGCATACTCCAACTGCCTTGTGGTCCCCGGAGAAAAGCCTTTGACTATTTCATCTTCCTTTAGCTTGGTTTCCTTCGATGAGCATCTGGTGGTTGGCTTTCTCTGTGACATTTTACCTAAAACTAGAGAAAATTTTAGATACCGTGTAAGAAACCAGATGAATATATAAATTATGATTACCGAATTGACAATCTTGAACACAAACCTCTGTAGCTTGTTAAACCTAGTTTTGATAATCAAAGGGTTAGTACAGTATTGAGACGCTCGCTTTTATTCTTCATATGCTATGGATTTCAACTTGTGTGCATAATGAATTTGTTCAAAACCGTTCTAAAGATTTAAACAAGGATGAACTTAACTTGTCACATCAGCCATTCAATTCGGGTTATGAGTGCAATTTCATCAAATTTTCCGCTAGATCTTCTGAGGTGTTTAAACTTAAATTCATCATGGTTTGACAACGTGGGCGCAAGTGGTAATGTGGTCTATCGGAGATTTTGAAATCTTGTTGTCTAATTGGTGCACGGGGTAGAAACTAATGCAGGACCAAGAATTAACTAGTTCATTAAATGTCCAAAATATGATTGTATACTATGCCGCAAACATCCCATCATTCCACTCTTTCAGTTAGTGGATCGGGAGTCGAGATTGTGCTATGAACATTTTTGTTGATATCCTCCTGCAAAATCTTTGACTCCGATCTATCTTTCCATACAAATATGATGTGGAAAAGCTGACTACGAGGCATGACTAGGACCTAGGGAACCAAAAATGACTATGGATAAAACTAGACAGTACGAACCACCTATTGACTTTAATTTCTCATGTTAATTGGAGTCAGGGTTTATTTAAGCCATACATTCTACAACCCAATATTATATGGCTAACGCCAAACAGTATCAACGATCGAAGATCGGTCATAAAATTAACCAAGTGCTCTTGGATTGGCTCCCTCAAAAAAGTCCTGATGCCGATAATGCATTGGGGATCGACGATCAGAGATAACTTTATCACGGCCGAAATGACTGTTGTGATCTTTCTAGATTTTCTTGATCCCGATAAAGTGCATCGGGCATCGAATGTCGGTGATTTCTTTACATCCTTTGTGAACGACTCTATTTAGCATATTTTACCGATGCCGAAGGGGATCGACTATCTCTCGAACCTTTATGTGAATAACTTATGCAAACCAAAACTTCCTTCTGCCGATGCCGATGAGGATCGATGCTCACCAACTATTGTTTTTATGTGGTTCCTTTAATTACTTGAATTCCTTCCAATGTCAAACCTAAGCACGTTAGATGCAATGTTTAGCTGTCAATTCTTAATTCAGGTGTTAAGGTCCTTTAGACATGAGGTTTCACAAGTTCAAACAAAACTGACTAGGTGATAAGAGAGATGAAGAAAAACAAAGATAAACCATTTCCAAAAATGAAATCGAGTCAAACAGTGAAGAAAAAAAGTGGTACCCAAAAAGTGACAAAATTTGATAAGGATTTTGGGGTGTGTTGAGTGCTCAACAAATGGTGACTTACTCGACGAAAGTAGAATCTATGTTCCTTCCTTGGGCTCAACTGATGCGGAAGTTGGTTAAGAACTTAACTGTTTTTTTTATTATAGCCTCTTCTATCCTTGTGTTTGAAATTCCCTGGTTGGTGAATCTAGGCCTACATCTGAGGTTTCAACCTTTATTCCTCTTGCGTTTCCTTTAACCATGACCCATGTGCTCTTTTGACAAGATTCGAGTAAAAGATTCACTGGCACCAGGACTTTTTGTTATCATCATTCACTTGCTACGGTGTTGCTTTGCTACCAGTGAGCATCCATAGCTTCGACAGAGTCACCCCATTGTCACAGACCTTGCTTTGCTTCCAGCGAGCATTGATAGTGCCAACAGAGTTATCTGCATACCCTCTCCTTCTTTGCACTCATTTGATATAATTGATTTTATTTCGACAGAATTTCTTGAGTGAGTGGGAGAGGAGGACATCTGTTATTTGAGAAATGAGATGGTTAAGGTGAATGTTTTCTAGCTCTGTCTTGAGGTACATGTGGTCTTTTCTAGCTTACCATATTTCCCTTTAGTTTTTACTAGAAAACCATGCAGACACTTCATCACTTTACCACAATTGTTTATTTTCACAGGTTAGATACAAAACTCATTCAAAACAACTGCAATTCTCCCAGTGCTTCCTGTGTTGTATGAAAGTATGATTCAAGAACATATTTTGTTATACCGCATGAACTAAGGTCAACCAATGCCTTGTGGAACACAAAATTCAAATCACAAACAATACTATAACAAGAAAATAAAAATGAAGGACTCCACAATCAACCTACCTAAAAACAAAATATCATGAAAACACACATTCTTTTTTTAATAGAAATATTGTTTTAGGTCTTGGCTATTCACTGGGAGGGCCTCAATTTCCCCCCTCATATTTTTCAACCGATACGTTCCTACCCCAAGTTTCTTGGCTACCTGAAAAGGTCTGAGCCATAGATTCTGAAACTTCAAATGTTTTCCCTTAGACTCATTCTCTCTGTCCCATTTCAGAACCAAATCTCCTACTTCAAAATTCTTCCCTTTGTCCTTATGCTTTTCAAACCACCTTTTAACTATCTACTGATGAAAAATGAAATTTGATTTTTCTTTCTCCCTTTCTTCTTCCAGTATGAGGAGGGTATTGATTCTTTGTTGAATAACCGATGAGGGTTTTCCTCTAGAATCCCGAGCAACTTGAATAGATGGAAGATATATCATGTTCAGGAGAATGGCTTCCTGTCCGTATAATAGAAAGTATGGGGAATTCCCTATAGCTTCCTTGGGAGTTACTCTATCATCCCATAAGGAATTATGAAGTGAATTGAGCAAATTCCTCTGGTTGTCTGCAACTTTTTTCTTTAATATCCTCAATAGATTCTTATTGTTTGATTCTACCACTCTGTTCCCCTATGGATAGTAGTTTGCAAAGTATCTGATTATGATTCCTTTGTCAAGAGAAAAAATTGTTAATAGAGTGGAATAAAAATAAGAGGCATTATAAAAAATAAGAACAAAAGGCATGCAAAACATTGTGATCAACTTTTTTTCTATGAATTGGATCACTACCTTTTCGTTTACATGAGTCAGAGGGACAACCTCCACCCATTTCATGAAATAGTCTGTGGAAGTTAGTAAGTATCTATGTTGTTTTGAAGAACTCGGTGTAATTTCTCCTATGATATCTAACCCCTATTACTCGAATGGCCTGGAGAAGACCACAGGTTGGAGTGGGACAACTGCTCTATTTTCCCTCCTCATGCTTATCTGACAAGTTTTACAATTCCTAGTGTATTTGTGAGCATCCCTAAACAAAGTAGGTCAATAATAGCCGACTCTCAGTATTTTATGAGTGGTGGTATTCCCTGCGAAGTGTCCACCTACAGGATCATCATGGGG
>JZKD02S1730078.1:13277-39665 GCA_000966675.3 Picea glauca | reverse complement strand
AGAACAACTTGGGATAGGATTGAAGGATTTACAATAATGACACAATAGGAGAAGGAAGGAGGCATTAGAGCCTATCCCCCCTTAATGAAAACTTCATGAACTCCTAACATAGATCAAAGTTTGGAAAACTTAGCTTCTGTAAGAGAGTTTGTGAAAATGTCTACAACTTGATCTTCTATAGGTCAAAAGAGCACTTCAATAACTTGATCATGAATGAGATTTATGATGAAGTGCATGTGTAGCTCGATGTGTTTGCTACGCTGATGTTGAACTAGATCTTTGGCAAGCTTGATGGCACTCTGATTGTCACACCAAAGGTTGTTCAGATGTTGGTGCTGGAATCCAAACTCTAAAAGGATCTGTCGAAGCCACAGGGCTTCCTAACTTGCATTTACCACTACTCGGTACTCTGCTTCTACTGAATAAAGTGCAATAGCCTGTTGTTTCTTATAGGCCCAAGTGACAGGTCCTGAACCAAGGCTGGAAACATAACCTGTAGTAGACTTTCGATCATCAGGGTCGTCGGCCCAATCTGAATCAGTGAAACCAACCAATAAAGAAGACCCCCCTGAACTGTAATGTATCCTGAACTAAAGTGTACCGCGAACATAGCGAAGTATCCTTTTAGCTTCTTTCTAATGGATTTCATGGGGTGTTTTCATATATCGGGAAATAAGACCAATAGCAAAGGAAATATAAGGATGGGTATGAGTCAAGTATAAGAGGCTACCAACTAACTGACGGTACAGGGTGGCATCAACTTCAGGAGAAGTACATGAGGCAGAAATCTTGACTCCATACTGGAAGGGAGAAGGGGTTGGTTTATAATCATCCATGTGAAAGCGATGAAGAAGTTCACAAGCATACTTAGATTGGGAAAGAAAAATTTCTTCATTGGTTTGCAAAACTTGGAGGCCAAGGAAATAGTGCAAAAAGCCTAAGTATGTCATTTCAAATTTCTTCTTAAGGCTGGTTTTCACATGGTTTAAATTTTTTGAGTCACTACCAGTAAGGATAAGGTCATCAACATAAAGGAAAAGGATTATGAGATGGATTCCTACTTTCTTGGTATAGACATTAAGATCAGAATGGCATCTAGAGAATCCATTGGCAATAAGAAAGCTATCCATTTTGGCATACCAAGCTCGGGGAGCTTGCTTGAGACCATAAAGAGATTTCTTGAGGCGACAAACANAGTCAAATGTGTGGCTAAGTTGACATATTTAGGATCTTGTTCGCTAGCTACATTGTATTGCAAAACTTCTGAATATTTTTCCCCATTTTCCAATTTGACAGCCACATAATTGTTATTGAAAAGCCTTTCCAAAGGGACCAAACCTTTAGGAATTCTATTTGTAGATAGCTGGACTATTTCATGTGCTGCGATTTTTCTTCTGAATTTTGGCTTCTCAATTTCATTTTCATGTTCATCCTCTTGATCGATTTGCAGATCTGCAATCTCATTTGTCACTACAAGAAATCTAGTGAGTTCAACATCATCTTCAAAAACCTTCCAAAAGTTTACATTATCAGGGAGAGATGGCCTATATTTAATTTGAATTTTGTAATTCAATTTATGAGGCAGAGGGGGTATGAAAGAACAAGCCGACAAATCTAATGAATCAACCAATTCATTCATTGCTCTAGGTACATATGAAATTTTAAAATCTACAAAATCGTGAATTGCCCTCAACACTTCATCTTTGTATGCTTTCAGCCTGACATGCTTTGCTTGAAAGGACTTATTCACCCGCTGAATGATCAAATCTGCATCTCCAAACACCTACAATTTTTTAATCCCCATCTCTTTGGCTACATTTAGTCCCAGAAGTAGTGCCTCATACTCAGCAATATTATTAGTCACTTTAAAATCAAGTTTAAAGGACAAATGAGAAGTTTTCTTAGAAGGGGAAATCAATACCACTGCTACTCATGTTGATTCTTTGGTACAAGCACCATCAAAAAACATGGTCCAAAGATCGTCCTCTGCTGCTTCTGTGGGCTGAACTGTGGGTTTTCTGAGTAGTAATGCATCTGGTAATGAATCATCAATTTGCAAAATACAAGATCCCATACCCGTGTTGACGGAATAGATAGGATGATTGGATGGATTCTTTTCATCACTGATTACATATGGCAAATGAGATTCCCTGTATAGCCTTTTGTTCACCCCTCCAAAGACAGGGATAGTAGCGTAAGAGAGATCCATTTGAAGAGTACGACCTAGCCTCTTCATCCACAATCTTGATAGCAGACATCCAAATTTAGGAGGTATGTCATCCACTACTATATCCATCACCATAGTCTTCATGGATGCTTGGGTTAAGGTTACAACCAAATCCTTGATCATCCCAAGGCATTTGACTTTTTGAGAGTCAAAAGAGAAAAGATCATGATAAGACTTGGTGATCTCCAGCCCAAGCTCATCCATGACCTCCTTTGGCATCAAATTGTGCGAATCACTGGAGTCCAACAAATAGTTATGCAGTGTCTTCTCATGAATATTTAGAGAGATGTAAAAGGGAGGATAGCTTTCATCTCTATCTTCTATCATTTGTCCCAGAGTAATGGTTGGATTTTCATCATATATGTTGACGATATCAGTAGAAAGGGATATATATTGGGGATCTAGAGTTTTGAGGATATCCTTTTTGAACATTTCATTTTTCATTAACTCGACTAGAGGAATAGGAATTTTAATTTTTTGTATTTCAGCCTCAAAATTGAACGAATATGGGACTTTATCAGAAGCTTTATCAGATACCTTTACCTGATTCGAAGGAGCTTCCTAATTGCTTTGCTATTCAACAGGAGCCTGACTTTCTGGAGTTTGATGTTTGACAGGGGCAGCAGTCTTTTTGGGAGGAGTTGATGCCTTCACCTTTGAAGGATTTGTTTGTTGATTCTCTGATGTCTGATCTTTTTGCTTAACAGGGGTTGTGCTCTTTTCGGGAGAGGCTGGTGCATCTTGTTGGGAAGTATCAGATTTTGATCAGAGGTTATATCTATTCTTATCTTCTGTCATTAAAATTCCATCATCAATAAGATTATTTTATGTCTGTTTAGTCATCAATGCTTCCTCATAGTCGTGTTATGTTAGATAAGATTTCCTTGTCTCTTCTCCAACACAATGAATGCTATCTTCTCCACCTTCTTGATATTCACCCTTGTCTTCATCCATCACAATATTTTGAAGCGGGACCTTTATTCTCTGATCTTCAGTAGGATTCTTTTCTCTTTGCAAGATCTGAGTTGGCTGATTATTTCTTCTGAAGTTGTTGGGATTTTGATTTGGGTTCCTGCCTATAGAATCATAAGTGCCTCTTCCCTTCACATGCTTCTTATTTTCAATATTAAGCTTAGATATCTCAAAGGTTAGAGACTCTATCATCTTTTCCATTTTATCAAATTTCGGATCATCACTTGATGAAGATGAAGCCTCATTCCTTGGCCTTCTCCTATCAGAATCTCCTTTCTGCTTCTGGGAGGCTAGAATATTTGATTCCACCTCAAGGGAAACATATTGCATGAGAGATAATGTTGGTGACCNAGTCAAATGTGTGGCTAAGTTGACATATTTAGGATCTTGTTCGCTAGCTACATTGTATTGCAAAACTTCTGAATATTTTTCCCCATTTTCCAATTTGACAGCCACATAATTGTTATTGAAAAGCCTTTCCAAAGGGACCAAACCTTTAGGAATTCTATTTGTAGATAGCTGGACTATTTCATGTGCTGCGATTTTTCTTCTGAATTTTGGCTTCTCAATTTCATTTTCATGTTCATCCTCTTGATCGATTTGCAGATCTGCAATCTCATTTGTCACTACAAGAAATCTAGTGAGTTCAACATCATCTTCAAAAACCTTCCAAAAGTTTACATTATCAGGGAGAGATGGCCTATATTTAATTTGAATTTTGTAATTCAATTTATGAGGCAGAGGGGGTATGAAAGAACAAGCCGACAAATCTAATGAATCAACCAATTCATTCATTGCTCTAGGTACATATGAAATTTTAAAATCTACAAAATCGTGAATTGCCCTCAACACTTCATCTTTGTATGCTTTCAGCCTGACATGCTTTGCTTGAAAGGACTTATTCACCCGCTGAATGATCAAATCTGCATCTCCAAACACCTACAATTTTTTAATCCCCATCTCTTTGGCTACATTTAGTCCCAGAAGTAGTGCCTCATACTCAGCAATATTATTAGTCACTTTAAAATCAAGTTTAAAGGACAAATGAGAAGTTTTCTTAGAAGGGGAAATCAATACCACTGCTACTCATGTTGATTCTTTGGTACAAGCACCATCAAAAAACATGGTCCAAAGATCGTCCTCTGCTGCTTCTGTGGGCTGAACTGTGGGTTTTCTGAGTAGTAATGCATCTGGTAATGAATCATCAATTTGCAAAATACAAGATCCCATACCCGTGTTGACGGAATAGATAGGATGATTGGATGGATTCTTTTCATCACTGATTACATATGGCAAATGAGATTCCCTGTATAGCCTTTTGTTCACCCCTCCAAAGACAGGGATAGTAGCGTAAGAGAGATCCATTTGAAGAGTACGACCTAGCCTCTTCATCCACAATCTTGATAGCAGACATCCAAATTTAGGAGGTATGTCATCCACTACTATATCCATCACCATAGTCTTCATGGATGCTTGGGTTAAGGTTACAACCAAATCCTTGATCATCCCAAGGCATTTGACTTTTTGAGAGTCAAAAGAGAAAAGATCATGATAAGACTTGGTGATCTCCAGCCCAAGCTCATCCATGACCTCCTTTGGCATCAAATTGTGCGAATCACTGGAGTCCAACAAATAGTTATGCAGTGTCTTCTCATGAATATTTAGAGAGATGTAAAAGGGAGGATAGCTTTCATCTCTATCTTCTATCATTTGTCCCAGAGTAATGGTTGGATTTTCATCATATATGTTGACGATATCAGTAGAAAGGGATATATATTGGGGATCTAGAGTTTTGAGGATATCCTTTTTGAACATTTCATTTTTCATTAACTCGACTAGAGGAATAGGAATTTTAATTTTTTGTATTTCAGCCTCAAAATTGAACGAATATGGGACTTTATCAGAAGCTTTATCAGATACATTTACCTGATTCGAAGGAGCTTCCTAATTGCTTTGCTATTCAACGGGAGCCTGACTTTCTGGAGTTTGATGTTTGACAGAGGCAACAGTCTTTTTGGGAGGAGTTGATGCCTTCACCTTTGAAGGATTTGTTTGCTGATTCTCTGATGTATGATCTTTTTGCTTAACAAGGGTTGTGCTCTTTTCGAGAGAGGCTGGTGCATCTTGTTGGGAAGTATCAGATTTTGATCGGAGGTTATATCTATTCTTATCTTCTGTCATTAAAATTCCATCATCAATAAGATTATTTTCTGTCTGTTCAGTCATCAATGCTTCCTCATAGTCGTGTTATGTTAGATAAAATTTCCTTGTCTCTTCTCCAACACAATGCATGCTATCTTCTCCACCTTCTTGATATTCACCCTTGTCTTCATCCATCACAATATTTTGAAGCGGGACCTTTATTCTCTGATCTTCAGTAGGATTCTTTTCTCTTTGCAAGATCTGAGTTGTCTGATTATTTCTTCTGAAGTTGTTGGGATTTTGATTTGGGTTCCTGCCTACAGAATCATAAGTGCCTCTTCCCTTCACATGCTTCTTATTTTCAATATTAAGATTAGATATCTCAAAGGTTAGAGACTCTAGCATCTTGTCCATTTTATCAAATTTCGGATCAGCACTTGATGAAGATGAAGCCTCATTCCTTGGCCTTATCCTATCAGAATCTCCTTTCCGCTTCTGGGAGGCTAGAATATTTGATTCCACCTCAAGGGAAACATATTGCATGAGAGATAATGTTGGTGACCTCCTTTCTCTCAACAATAAGTAGAAATATGAATCAAAAGCATCAAAATATGTGATCTTGGCAGAAGCATCTAAAGGTTTTATCTCTGCTGGTATTTTACCATACATCCGGTTAAATATTTTAGTGAAATCAAAGACCGAATCACTATTATGTTTCCTTAGGTTTCCGAATTCTGTGATATAGTAGACAAAATATTTTCTGTCACCCTAATGTTTCAAAAATGTCCCATCCAATTTCTCGATTACAGCTATGGAACCAGCAGGGAGTTCTTTGAACCATTTTCTAGCATGGCCATCTAGGATTTGGACAAANTTCATTCATGGGTTGAGTTTGGGTTTCGAAGCCCTCCCAAAAAATAAAATGTTGCCAAGTCCTTCCTTTCTGTCTTAGCTCCTCCAGAATTATCAATTTAATAAGGCCAAAGTGGCAAAGAGTGTTCTTCATACTTAGAGGTTTAGCTCTAATCTTTCTACCATGGATGATTTTAGGGGCTAAATTTTGCTCATGGGCTAATTTTCCATGGTTTTTCCAAAAATGAGATTTGCTATTTTAAAAATGATTCTCCCAAATTCTATAGGATAAAATTATTTTACCTTAAAAATCGCCAACATTTTATAAAAACTATATAAAATTCTTATAAATTTGAATATTTTTACAAAAATATCGTCAAACATTTATAGTTGGCATATGAAGGATTAGTAAGATTCGC
This sequence comes from Picea glauca, assembly GCA_000966675.3. NCBI lineage: Eukaryota > Viridiplantae > Streptophyta > Pinopsida > Pinales > Pinaceae > Picea > Picea glauca. The sequence continues at coordinate 33,053 of JZKD02S1730078.1, read as the reverse complement.
CAAGGTTTCTACATTTAATAAAAAAATTCCATCCTTAAAATCATCCTTACTTTTTACAGATTTTGGTTAAGCTCTTGTGCAAGAAGAAAGGTAGATTTAGGAGACTTTTACCTATGAAATGGTCTAAGAGCTTGAAATGATATAACATTAGTTTGTCGTACCTACCTTCTGAATTTATGTAGAGTTGGATTCCCTTAAAAAAGTCCTGCCACTCATCTTCTAGATGGGAAACTAGCATGCTCTTCTTCCATACATTATGTCTAAATTCTTCCTTCAAATATGCTTTGAAATTTAGGTTCTTGGTGGCAGTCGTTTTGAACCAACTCTGGCCCGATCTTGGTAAACTAGTCGCTACAGCGATGACAAATTCATCCATGATGATCTCTAAGGACCCAACACAAGCTTTATTTCCATCAAACGTTTTAGAAAATGCCTCTATTGTTGATTGGTGACAACCATTCTATAGCCTTTCGACATATTCCATACAACCTGCGTTTGAGAAGTCTTTTTGCACTTCTGGATGCATCTGTAGGAAGGACAGACTGTCCAATTCTTTTCTCAACAAAGAGCCACTGCATCTCCTTTCCATTTTCAATTCAAAACCCCAAATGATTCTGCACACCAAACACTGCGATATGCTATTTGGGCCGAGGTCTTGTGCTGGTGAAAATACTCGGCTCTGTTTTTCAACATTGAAAACTTACCATACAATTGTGGGTGATGCGTGTGGGGAAATGAAGTGGTGATTTGATGTCACCAGCCATGTAGTACTGCTCCCTCACCTGTAATGATGGATTCAAATTCTCCATTTCCAACACCATGATCACGAACCATGCATTTTTGAACGAGATTCGCTTTGCAATCCGATTTAGACGTGCAAACCTGAATCTCCATCATTATCCACTTTCACTAGTGCATCATAATGATTGCATGATGTGGGCTGAGCATGTCATCATTTGATTTTTAGAACATGGAGAGAACACACGTGATTCCCACTTTCGCCAGCGAATGGCCTATCGGAAGTGCTCCTTGTCTGTTGAAAATCGCCGCTTTCACCAACTAACGGCCCGTGAGGAAATCTCCTTAGTTGTTGAAAATCACCGCTTTCACCAGCTAACCATCATCTTTAAAACACGCGTTAGCTGTTGAAAGCTTTTTTATGGAAATTTTAAAGAGAAGACCTTTATGGGTCGTCTTATTTCTAAGACAAAAATCAAAACCTAAGTCTTGCTACTAGAAAAACTCAAAACCAAATTTGAGAAAACTACCAATAGCCATGCTATCAACCACAAAATGCAACCATAGTGACTGATTCATTTGGGAGATAACAGAGGCATTGCCCCCTTCAAGGTAAAAATCAACTTCTATATTCCTATATTTGAAGGCCAGATAGATGCAGATGTTGTAGACAAATGTGTTGAGGGGCCTTAAATCTCTTTAACTCAACAACATGAACCAAACCCTCTACCAAGGCCCAATTAGACTCTGCAACATTTAATAGTGGAATGGTTCTCGATATATTTCGATCCGGACAAATAATTGATGGGATTTACGTAGTGATTGACATGATATATTCTTATGAAAATTCCTCCTTCAGTTTAAACGTTCTCTTCTGTATTTTATTTTATTAGGTGGGTCTTCTAAAAGNATTCTTATTGTTTGATTCTACCACTCTGTTCCCCTATGGATAGTAGTTTGCAAAGTATCTGATTATGATTCCTTTGTCAAGAGAAAAAATTGTTAATAGAGTGGAATAAAAATAAGAGGCATTATAAAAAATAAGAACAAAAGGCATGCAAAACATTGTGATCAACTTTTTTTCTATGAATTGGATCACTACCTTTTCGTTTACATGAGTCAGAGGGACAACCTCCACCCATTTCATGAAATAGTCTGTGGAAGTTAGTAAGTATCTATGTTGTTTTGAAGAACTCGGTGTAATTTCTCCTATGATATCTAACCCCTATTACTCGAATGGCCTGGAGAAGACCACAGGTTGGAGTGGGACAACTGCTCTATTTTCCCTCCTCATGCTTATCTGACAAGTTTTACAATTCCTAGTGTATTTGTGAGCATCCCTAAACAAAGTAGGTCAATAATAGCCGACTCTCAGTATTTTATGAGTGGTGGTATTCCCTGCGAAGTGTCCACCTACAGGATCATCATGGGGCTCCTTTAGAACCTTGTCTGTGTCTTCTCATTTGAGACATATTAAAAGTACTGAATTTATGAGATGATATTGTGATGATTTTAGTCTAAGAGCTCTCCTTTCCTTAGGGTTTAGGTTTTCTGGGCAAGTCCCATGGTGTAGGAGATAAGATCATTTCCCATACCAAGACTCCTAATCTAGGGATACATATGAATCTTCACTATACCGTAATTCTAATTCATTCTCCCACCTGAGGTCTTCATTTACTTGGTCTTGGGCTTCAACTGCCAGTTTACATAATCCTTGTCCCTTAACCAGCTTGGCAGGCTTTATATCAAGATCAAATTCTTAGACCACTACCATCCAATTCCCTCTTATTTCCCCCATATCATACTAAGTGAATAGGGATCAGACTGCAGGATGAGGCACAATGGCTTTGGTATGGTTCTTTAGGATGTAATATATGAAGTGTTTCACTACATTGTACACTGCATAAGCCTGCTTGTCTATAGAAGGGTAATTTAGTTCGTCCCCTTGGATATTAGTACTCATAAATGATATCGATGCCTCATTATTGTCATCATCCTTCTGATTCAATACTACAACTAACGATTGGTCAGAGGAAAAAGTGTAGAGGAAAAAATCTTTGCTAAAGTTAGTACTTCACAACACTAGAGCTTGAGATATTGCAGTCTTAACATTGTTGAAAGAAACCTTTTGTTCATCATCCCTCTTAAATTCTGCATCTTTGCGGATCATATTTTCTAAGGGTTTGATGGTTTCACTAAAATCGGGGGTGAAATTCCTCACAAATTTGATTTTCCCAAAGAAGGATCGCATAGCATTTTTGTTGTGGGGTAATGGAAGCTGAGCTATTTCCCTAATTCATTCAGCATCTATATGAATTCTTGCTTCAGATATAATATGACCTAATAGTTTCCCTTTCTTGACACCAAAGATAGTTTTCTTAGGGTTTAAATATATACCATATTTCCTACACCTTTTGAGAATTTGGGTTAAGTGTTGGATGAGATATTCTCTATTCTTTGAATACAAAGTCATGTCATCCAAATAAACTACTACACATTTGTTGATTAGTCCCCGAAACGCTACATCCATGGCCCTTTGGAAGGTTTCCCCTACATTGATTAACCCAATGGGCATGCATTTATAAGAAAAGGTTCCTCACTTGGTTCAGAAGGTAGTTTTCAATTGATCTTCCTCTGAAACTAGAACTTGGTTATAACCTGAAAAACCATCCAGTAAGGAGAAAATCTTAGAACCATACATGGTCTACAAGAGTTTCTCCATAAGTGGGACTGGGTAGTTTTCCTTTTTTGATTCTCTGTTGAGGTTTCTGAAATCCACACACAAACAGATCTCCCCAGACTTTTTCCTGACAAGAACCAAATTTTCTACCCATGCAGAGTGTCTACCCTGGAAGATAATTTTAGCATCTAGTAATTTCTTCAACTCCTGACAAATGAGAGGCTCCAGGGATGGGTGGTACTTCCAGAACTTCTATTGGAAGGGTTTTACTCTGTGTTTTAACAGGATTGTGTGTTGAATAATACGAGTATCATAAGTCTTCAGATCTCGGTAGAACCATGCGAAAACATCTTGATATTCTATAATAATTTTGAGATAGGCATTCCTTTCTTCTTTAGATAATGTCTTGTCGAGATTTATATTCTTAGGGTTCTTCGGGGTTCCTATATTAATAGTGTTGTACATGGGATAGGAACTCATTTTATTTTTGTTCGTTGACCCTTTAAAGCTTTCCCTTAATTCAAATACGTTCTCTAAATTGGCTACCCCTTTCGGTATCATGTGAAACCTTGGTTTGTAATTTGATTGATCTATTTTAGCTCTTTGTACATGGGTATAGGTTTCCACTAGTTGTTCCTGAAATATTTCATTGTCAATAGCCAAATATTTAAAATTTTCCTGATTGGTTAATAAGTTTATGATCTGTTCATATCCTTCAAATACCTTCCAATTAGAAATATTTTTGGGCACCGACGGTTTGTAGAGTAGCTCTACAATGAACCGAGAGACTTCATAGTCTTCTAAAGGGGATATCCTTGAGGCAGCAGTGGCTAGGGAATCAACAAGAGTGTTCTCTGTTCTGGGGATCATTGTAATGTTGAAGGCTTAAAAATGCTCTATTACTCTGTGCACTTCCTGTTGATAATTCCTCAAGTGGGGAGATTTGCAGTGTATATTGTTCCTTACTTGTCTAACGATGATTTCAGAGTCTTTGAAAACCTTTAGTTCTTTAATTTTTAAGTCTATGGCTTTCTTTAGCCCTTGCACTAAGCCTTCATACTCGACGGTGTTGTTTGTGCATTCAAATTATAGTCTGCAGGATAGGAATTTTTTTTTACCTTTGGGATCAATGAGGATACACCCCACTCCTGATCCCTCTTGCGACTTAGACCCATCAAAGTACAAGGTCCAAAACTATAAGTGAAAAACATAAGTTTCTTTTTTCTTATCACTTTCCTCCTTTCCTCCTATCTTCTCTGTGGTTTTTAACAGAGGTTATTGACAGAAGAGGATTTCTTCTTCCGCCGTTGACAAATTTTCATGAAAATTCATTTCAGAGTTTTAAGTAAGAGGGAAATTAGATGAGAGAACTAAGAAATTACTGAAATCAAAGTCACAGGAATAATTTCCTAGCATGGGGAAATCTTCCTAAGAGGTTTTTTTGAGGGCTTCTAGGTCGGTGACAATATGTTTTAGATATATTTCCCTATCGATCCTGATCATATTCCTGTGTTCCTTTAATGACAACCAAAGGTGAGACCAATCTATACTAAAGTATTCATTCAACTTCCTGGACCAATATCGACTAAGTATAAATCCATAAGCTTTTGGGATATCTACTACAATGATGTCAATTGCTTGAACAAATTTTGGGTGTGTCACCATTTTGATCATGAAATCCTTGAGTTCTCCCATAACTTTCACCTGGGTTTAGTCTAGTTGTATCACATGTTTATCACTTTTGAGAGGGATTGTGTTTAATTTCCTACAGATGGATAATGGCATAGCATTAGAGGATTCCCCTAATCCAACCAAAAAATTATGGAGGTTTTCGTTGAATACTTCAAATGTCAAGAGAAACGGTGGGACAAAAGGATTTCCCTTTTTATCTTCAGAGCAAGCGTTTATAGTTGGCTTATTTATTAGATCTAGGAGGGTTGGATTTTCTCCTTGGTCAATGATTGTTATAGGAGTTTCTACTAACTTCAAAGCTTGTAACATAAATTCCTTTTAGATATCATTTTCAGGATTAACTGCATAGTGTAAGTCATTAATTTATGACCCATATCCATACTCATGGATATGGGTCATAGATTAATGACTTACACTACGCAGTTAATCCCAAAAATGATATCTAATATGTTTCTCTGCAAAAGCCCCTCTATGCTTAAAGAAAGTCCTTTTGCTGGGGAAATCTACACATGTCCATGACTGATATATTAGCCTTCAATTTTTTCAAATTTTCTACTATGTTGTAATCTAGCCTGGGAGATTCTTGTGTATGGATGTTTATAGGATTTATTTGGGAGACAAAATATTCTTTCGGGTGATTGGATGTTTGTTTTCCTCTCGAAGTGTGGGCCATGGTAAGGTCGTTTGAGACCAGATGACCCCTACTTAGTGTTTTCACAGCCAATACCTCTTCAGGTGGTTCTTGAACCTCAAATAGATCATCGGAAGGCATTGATAGGTCAGGTTCCCATAGAAACATGGTTGTTTCTTCCGGTGGGTCAACTTCTTCTTGATAAAAAATATTCATAGCTGAGTCACTTGATTGTTTGGTAAGGAAAAACTCATCTAGAAACCGTTTGTCCATAAAATTCATGGCATGCACCCATTGTGGGCAATCTCTTTCATAATGTTTCTCTTGGTGATAGGTACAAAAAGAGTTGGATGTCACATTTCCCAAGTCGATGTTTAAGTTGGCTGGGGGAGGTTCAATTGCTTTGAATGGTGGATTTATTTTAAAACATGGTTTATAGGGACTTTGACCTTGGTTTCCTTCCACTAAAGTTCTTTTCATGTCTATGATTTCATTTGATAACTTCTTTATCATTTGTTGTAGGTCTTGTATGTCTCCACTTCCTTTTTCGGGACCTTGTTCTATTTGTTTCCTTGGGGGTCTAGTCAACAAGAGTCCTCTCCTCGGAGGAGGTTGAAATTCCTTATTAACTAATGAGACCTAGCCTTCTTTACATCCCTTCACATGGAATTATATTGTTTTGGCTTCCTCAAAATTATCAGCTAAGGTTGTTTTGGAATCCCTCTTCACAAACATGGAAATGGAAGCAAGGAGATCATTAATGTATACTTCGATTTGCAACTCTTGGGTGGGTTTAGCTTCAGGTTAAAAAATTTTAAGCATATTGGTGAATCGCTAATTGAAGTTTTTAACCTTCTCCTTTGAAATCATGGTGGCGATGAATAAATCATCAATCAAAGCTCCTGTAGTGGTTTCTTATGAAAATTTATCTAAGAAATCCTTTTGAAACTTTGTCCAACTAGTTATGGACCCTACATGAAAGTTAAAATACCACGTGGAGGACGAATTTTAAAAAGTATAGGACAAAAGCCTGCATACTACATCTTCATGTTGGACATTCATCAGTCTAATAGCTAGTATGAATTTTTTGATATGGTCTTCAGGAAATCCTGAGGTTTCAGGGTCAAATTTAGGGAGTAACTTTTCTGGATGTCGAGGAAGGTTATGTACTCATCCAGGGATGGCCAAAGAATATATGGACAATCAAGGTTGTTTATTCTGAGTTGGATTTCCCCTTTCTTCATTATGATCATTTTTATCTTCCATGTCGTCTGACTCCGAAACTGAGTGTTCTGAGTTAAACCCTTCTTTGTCAGATTCAAAATCATTGGGTTCAAAGTAGTTACTGGCTGGTGTTTCGGAGATTATATTGAGGGGATGTTTGATCTCGATGAGGGTGAAATATATCAGGTATTCTACTGTGCAAACAAAAACCTAGTCGGGGGTGTCGACCACTGGTCTTCTTACTTATTTTCTACGAGGAAGTAATGGAGCTAAGGGTAGTGCTCCAATTTTTCGGGCGTAAGCTCTTGTGATTCTTCTGAACTTGTTCAACTCCTCATGGGGAAGAGCGTAAGGTATTTTAGGGAATAAATGTTCTTCCTCTTGCTAGGGTGAGTTATTGATTTCACAAGTACTCAGTGTGTGAGGGTTGTCTTGAGAATGACTAACCATGCATATGGGTTGTTTTGAATCTATAGGTTGTGTGAAATATTATATCAAAAATATTGTTATCCATTCATTCATCAGACCCTCCTTCTAGCACCAATTCTTTTAAGGGGTCCTAAATCCCTTTAACTAAACAATAGGAACCAAACCTGCCGCTGAGGCCCAATTAGACTCTGCAGTGTTTGATAGTGGAATGGTTCTCCAGATCTGTCGATCCAACCAAATAATCGATGGCATTTACGTAGTGATTGATAGGATATCTTCTTATGAAAATTATTCCATCAGTTTAAACATTCTCTTTTGTATTTTATTTTATTAGGTGGGTCTGCTAAAATATGTGTGCTGCTATAAACTAGCTAGGTAAAAGGGGAGATATTAACTATTGAAAAAGGTTGAGCTTGGGATAACCCTTGTGCTCAAGCATGCAAACAAAGATTTTCATACATGTGAAAAGCCTAGTACTAATACATCAAGTTGCTGGTATTTCAATTATTGACTGAGATACAATTATTGAAAGAAAAAATACATGCAATAAAATGATGGAAAGAAAAATAGTTTCCTTATATCTAACCATTAATCACACATTGATGCAACAATTTTCTTTCTACTATTACAGAAAAAAACTATACAAATATTGAATCAACTAACTTATCAATAGATTCAAAAACTCTTACTCGTTATAGCATCCATTCATGAAACAAAGTCGGAAGTAGTTCCTCCTCAAATGCAATCACACATGCCTTTGATGAAAAAACATAAGTTTTGTCTCTGGTTCTAAACAATACTTATCAATTAAGGTAGTTTTGAAATAGTTCTTTACAATTCCCAAAATGAGGGTCTTTTCCAAAACCATCGACCTCTTCTAAAAGTTCGATCCTCTTATTTATAACAAATCATAAAATAAAAATAACTATCAAAAGTGAAAGATAAGTAAAACAAAACATCAGCACATGGCGCTTCCATCTCTCTATCTTCTCAGAGTCATCAAATGGTGTCACTTAAGTGGATGAGTCTTCGCATACTCTAACCACTTGACAAAGAGTTCCTCGCATGTGTTGGCATACATGAACCTATGTTGGTCCAAAGGGTCTGAAACGATCTCCTTTATTTCTACTATATGTGCCTGATACTTGACTACTTTAACACTTAAATGTTGTAATATTGGTCGAGCCTTGATAGGGTGCTCCATGAACTGTTGTACTTGACCTGGCACCACATTTGCCACCTTTTATATCTCTGTATTCCATGATGAGTCTTGTTCTACATGTTGTTTGACTATGTCATGCAAGTCGACAAAGTCCTCGAGTGAGCCGAATTATGGGAGACCGGTGTCTCTCATCCCCCAATTGATATTGATCCAAGTTCTTTCACAATCGAACCATTTATATTGAATCTCCCACTGAGGTTATTGGGCTATCTTCACCTAGTATTTGACTGAATTCCTTATATGATCGATGGTGTTGTCCCTTAGCACTCGAAGTCGTGCTCTTTGGCGTCTCAATGCTTTTGAACCATGTTGATTAATATATTATTTCCACCGCTTGGTGGGCCTTCTCATACCATATTTCCATGTATTTTCACATCATTAGCACCATAAGGGTGTCTTCTTGGAAGTCATATATCCCTGTAGTGAAGAGGTGTTGCTCACTCATGAATTTTCCATAAGCGTCTTGGAATTCACTTCTTAAAAACACCATGGCTTGCATGGAGTCCTGGTAGTATTTCTCCAAGTGGCACAAATGATACAAATCTTTTAGAGTAGTGACTAGCTCCTCTTCATCTTTCCTTTCTCTATCCAGGGAGGCATATGTGATCGCCATCCCTACGCCGATAAGCTCAGATGTTTTGGCATGCTCTCTATTGATCAATTTCTCCTCTATGGTGATGAGTATCAAAATGTCCAATGTAAGCCTCCTTTTCTTAGTGGTTCTCTTCATTATGTATTTCCTCTTTTGGTAATAGGCGATTCTTGTGTATCAGTGACCTCATTAAATGGTTTAGGGATTTGTTCTTCTCCCTAAGTTAGAGTATTTTTTAGACTCCCTATTATGTGTATATGTTCAAGGACGGGTTCCTGAACCTATTCTATGTGTTCCAATGGCTCAGCCTCTGGTTTCTTCTCATTGGATGGCAAGGTACTGGCCAAAGATGAGGACTCAGGGGAAGGTTCAGTACTTACTTGGTAATTGGATGTTGAAATGTCAGTTTCCTATTGTGGAATTCCTCCTTCTTGTGTTGTAGGAAAATCTCCTTGTGGACAGGTAGATCTCCTCTTGAGAGATATACTCTTAACTCTTAAGGTAGAAGATTCTTATCATGGACACTAACTTCCTTTTAGATCTAGATAAACTAATGTGTGAGGAGGAAGGAGAAAAGAAGTACCTTTTACCAGTGTTTTTCCCTGCACGGTCCGAGTTGAGCTCCAATCTTACGCTCCTCGATAAGCCCCGTAGACAAACAAAAGTACAAACAACTTCCTACTCTACTGAGATTAGTTCAAAATAGATATATCTATAAGAGACAAATTCATGTGATATCAAACAAAAAATTGAAAGAAACAGGCCAAGCATATTATATTCATAAGAACAACAATGAAGAAAACTTATAACCATAGATGTGAGTGTAGCAACTTCATCAAGTTCCCTTTGNACTCGTTATAGCATCCATTCATGAAACAAAGTCGGAAGTAGTTCCTCCTCAAATGCAATCACACATGCCTTTGATGAAAAAACATAAGTTTTGTCTCTGGTTCTAAACAATACTTATCAATTAAGGTAGTTTTGAAATAGTTCTTTACAATTCCCAAAATGAGGGTCTTTTCCAAAACCATCGACCTCTTCTAAAAGTTCGATCCTCTTATTTATAACAAATCATAAAATAAAAATAACTATCAAAAGTGAAAGATAAGTAAAACAAAACATCAGCACATGGCGCTTCCATCTCTCTATCTTCTCAGAGTCATCAAATGGTGTCACTTAAGTGGATGAGTCTTCGCATACTCTAACCACTTGACAAAGAGTTCCTCGCATGTGTTGGCATACATGAACCTATGTTGGTCCAAAGGGTCTGAAACGATCTCCTTTATTTCTACTATATGTGCCTGATACTTGACTACTTTAACACTTAAATGTTGTAATATTGGTCGAGCCTTGATAGGGTGCTCCATGAACTGTTGTACTTGACCTGGCACCACATTTGCCACCTTTTATATCTCTGTATTCCATGATGAGTCTTGTTCTACATGTTGTTTGACTATGTCATGCAAGTCGACAAAGTCCTCGAGTGAGCCGAATTATGGGAGACCGGTGTCTCTCATCCCCCAATTGATATTGATCCAAGTTCTTTCACAATCGAACCATTTATATTGAATCTCCCACTGAGGTTATTGGGCTATCTTCACCTAGTATTTGACTGAATTCCTTATATGATCGATGGTGTTGTCCCTTAGCACTCGAAGTCGTGCTCTTTGGCGTCTCAATGCTTTTGAACCATGTTGATTAATATATTATTTCCACCGCTTGGTGGGCCTTCTCATACCATATTTCCATGTATTTTCACATCATTAGCACCATAAGGGTGTCTTCTTGGAAGTCATATATCCCTGTAGTGAAGAGGTGTTGCTCACTCATGAATTTTCCATAAGCGTCTTGGAATTCACTTCTTAAAAACACCATGGCTTGCATGGAGTCCTCGTAGTATTTCTCCAAGTGGCACAAATGATACAAATCTTTTAGAGTAGTGACTAGCTCCTCTTCATCTTTCCTTTCTCTATCCAGGGAGGCATATGTGATCACCATCCCTACGCCGATAAGCTCAGATGTTTTGGCATGCTCTCTGCTGATCAATTTCTCCTCTATGGTGATGAGTATCAAAATGTCCAATGTAAGCCTCCTTTTCTTAGTGGTTCTCTTCATTATGTATTTCCTCTTTTGGTAATAGGTGATTCTTGTGTATCAGTGACCTCATTAAATGGTTTAGGGATTTTTTCTTCTCCCTAAGTTAGAGTATTTTTTAGACTCCCTATTATGTGTATATGTTCAAGGATGGGTTCCTGAACCTATTCTATGCGTTCCAATGGCTCAGCCTCTGGTTTCTTCTCATCGTATGGCAAGGTACCGGCCAAATATGAGGACTCAGGGGAAGGTTCAGTACTTACTTGGGAATTGGATGTTGAAATGTCAGTTTCCTATTGTGGAATTCCTCCTTCTTGTGTTGTAGGAAGATCTCCTTGTGGACAGGTAGATCTCCTCTTGAGAGATAGACTCTTAACTCTTAAGGTAGAAGATGCTTATCATGGACACTGACTTCCTTTTAGATCTAGATAAACTAATGCGTGAGGAGGAAGGAGAAAAGAAGTACCTTTTACCAGTGTTTTTCCCTGCACGGTCCAAGTTGAGCTCCAATCTTACGCTCCTCGATAAGCCCTGTAGACAAACAAAAGTACAAACAACTTCCTACTCTACTGAGATTAGTTCAAAATAGATATATCTATAAGAGACAAATTCATGTGATATGAAACAAAAAATTGAAAGAAACGGGCCAAGCATATTATATTCATAAGAACAACAATGAAGAAAACTTATAACCATAGATGTGAGTGTAGCAACTTCATCAAGTTCCCTTTGTCCAAACCCTTGCTTAAACAATCCACACGCAAAATTTCAATGCTCCAAATGACATACCACTCATGAGATCATAAGTTTGGTATAATTCTCAATCTCCATTCAGATCCCCCTTTCACCATGAGAAAGCCTTCTTATATAGCCTTGGAGAGGCTCAACCACTTGAGATATCATTGGGGTGAGTTGAGGATTTTCCTCCTTCAGTTAGGGATCTTCCCTAAGATCATGGATTGAATAGGGATTCGAATCCAACTGCCTTCAGGGATTGAAGGGATCCTCCCCTCATTCATCTCAACAAACCAACTGCTACTTAAAATAGGAAGCGCTCCCTCAAAAGGGCCATCAGAGCGTTATAGCGCTCCCCAGTAGGATTTAGGGGGCACCAACACTCCCTAAACCAATCAACACTCCCCCAGAAGGGATATCATAGCATTATAACACTCCTAGATAGTGTAAGGGGGGGCGTCAACACTCCTGAGAGAGGTATAGGGGAGCGCTCTCCTCCAAAAACTTAGTTTTTATGGTTCTTTCAGATGGCAAGAGGTTCATAAGCCTAGTTAACCATTACTCCTCTTCCAAATCAAGTGTTTGACATGTTTCAAGTGTCCTATTTATGTTGTTATAGGAAAAACATAGGCATCATAGCAATATACTTTTCCTGACACTTGTGACACTTGTGAGAAAAATGCGACACTTGTGACACTTGTAATGACGACACTTGCGACACTATCGAAGTGAGTAATTTCGATGTGTAACATCTTGTTCGCTAGATCCTTTCTCATCCCTCGAGTTGTCCATTGGGGTTCCCAGTATGTAGAGTGGTTCAGCGTTCGAGGCATTTTCTACCTCATGCTCATTCTATGGACGAATCTGACTTGGAGCATCGAGACCCGGGGTGGATGCTTTCTTAGGTTCTTTCTCCTCTGTAATTTTCACCATAGTGATTAGGGACACCTATGAACTCTCCTCATCATTGTAGATGGTAATAAAATTGAATAATGGATTTTATATACTTTTCCTTCTTGATTTCCTTGCTATCTTAGGTCGAGCTAAAGCTTCCCTTGGTGATATGACCTGTGGTGATGTGGCTTCAAGGTTTTCTGACCTGGTGTTTCTTCAATTTGTATCATCTCTGGGCCACTTGGTTCCCCTCGACTTTTGAATGGGTCATCGACCAATATCCTCACCATATATATAAGATTAGGATCATTTTTCAATTGATCAATGATTCTCTGTGCCCCTTTTATCAAGAGCAATCCCCTTCTTTATGCCTTTGTTGTTTCTAAAACTCTGATTTCTTCTCTAGCTCTGAGGGCCTCTTGAGATGACTTCTCTATCGTCTCCACTTGTTCATCCATGCTAATGGCCTTGAACTTGGTCATGTTTGGGTTGGCCATCCTTTGCACCACCCCATCCCAATCTTGGGCACACTCTATGAAAATTTTGTCCTCAAACTTATCATAAGAATACGACCAACAGGATGATACTTGTGAAGTGTGTTGGGGGACCAGACCTTTAGGATCATTATTGTGGAATCTACCTGCTTGGAATATGAATTCCATTTTCTTAAACCCCTCTTGTTTGGCTTGAGAAATATCCTTCACCGGATAGAACCATATATGAAAACCATAGGGTATGAAAGCCCATTTCTTGTCTTTGACCAATGTGGCGTTATAGCCCTGCAAGATGGTCTGATAACAAATTTCTCCCACAACGAGATGGTTTGGGACATGAGCAGGTAGGATATGTGGTTCTCTAGTGGCCCATAAAACCATCATGTAGGTTGATTGTTCATCCAAGTACGAATGGCCTACCTTGGCAATAATGTTCTTGGTTGTTGCTGATAGTCTTGGGAATTCCTTCTTAAAAATAATAAAATAAATATGGGTGATGAATTCATCGTAGATGAGTGTGTAAGATTTCTTGTACCTATTCTCCCATAGTGTTCTGAAGTAGACGTGGACCAAGATCTCTACAACATGCCATCTTATATTCATGTCATCAAAGAATTTCCTTCTGAACATGACATCGAGCAGGTACAAGAACATGTAGAAAGTTGGTGCCTCTCCTTCCTTTGGAGTCTGAGCCTTTTGTACACATATGCTTAATTGTTTTGAGATTATCACTCCCCAATTGATAGTGATCCCGATGATTGCAATTGTGTATGCCAAAGTCATCAATGCTTCCAAAAAATTGGATCAGTCCTTTTCTCCATATAACCGACAGATGAGATCCATCAAATAGATGTATGGATCCCTTGGATTAATCATTCCATGGAAACCATTGCTCTGGTTAGTGAAGTTATTTTCCTCCTTCCCTCATGAGGTCATCAACTGGCTGGTGTCATGTAACTCATAGAAATTTTCCACAAATTTCATGTTGAGCCACTCCTATGGATCCCTGATATTATAGTACTTATGGACTTATGTTGGGAGGAAAAATCTGATGCATTCACCATTCTCATCATTCATCAAGAACTTCTACCCATCTGTATGGTCGATGAGTTATTTCAAAACCTCTATGTAGGGGAAAAGGAGGGTTCTTCTTGCCACCATGTGTAAATACGACTATCAAATGTTCGAGAATATAGGGTCATCAAGCGTCCTTGCATCTGGATCATTGTGTGGGATATATTCTGGGTATTCTATTTGGCACAGGGGCAGACCCAGGGTTCAACGCTACAACAATGCACCAAAAAAACCCTAACTACCGACCCTTTTGGAAACACCTGTGAAGAAGATGAAGTCTCACCTAAGGTAGAGGCAGGGGTGGTTTCAAGACTCAGGGGTCTACAACCTTAGCTAGGACACAAATCTATGATTGTAATTCTTAATAGAGAACTTAGTAGTTATTTTTATCAATATTCATTCCTTTAGTTACAACTCAATTAAACCCTAATCACAATACAACGTAGTGGTCAACCAGATCTGGCATCTAGCAGTGCTTAGCATGAAGGAACAGATCAGATCTAGTAGATTCAAGAACTAAGCACATTCATATAAGTCTGACCTAACATACATATACATCATTAGCTCAAATCATAAATAGATATATCTATCTATATCAAAGCAGTTAGCAAGTAAAGACATAAACACATCAAGACATTGCACAAAGTAGAGAAACACAACATATACATGGTTCACCCCCCACCCTAGGGATACATCCACCAACTCTTCTTCTTTATTATCTTCTTCAATAGGTTGCATGCACAGAGCCTCAAAATCTTACTCCGCATAGGACAGTATATCGACGCAGCTCACTACATCCTCCTTCCCTGACTAGATCTAATCACACAGTCTTCCATATCCTCTTACAATGACTTGCACTTAGCTCTACAAGTCTCACATAGTATGCACAAAGCACTTACAATCCTTCATTCACATAGATATAGCAATTAGCATATTATCCTAACATCACATAGATGCATAACTTTAGCCTTCTCTTATATAGCCTAGACATCTATTTATACTTTACAAAATAGGCCTAAACATGGGTAAAACCATGGACTGACATCCCATACCCATTACATAATCCCAAATCCCAGAAAGGACCCAAAAAGGGGCCAAGATCCCACAATATCTACTTCATCTTGATATCTTCCTTAGACAGGCTGTCGAAGTCCCAAAATAGGTCAAACTTGACCAAAGATCTCTCAAAACTTAGTTAAGGGCCAACATGCCCCCAACACTCACCTGTGACTCGTCCCGAGTCACTCTGATCTGGGAAATTATTCTTCAAAAGCCTCGAGCATATCTCGATCTTCTTTGACTTGCTTTTGTGCCTTAGCCTCCTGTTCAATGAACTCTTGGATGACTACCTTGTTCATAGGCCCCTCCAGGCACTGTTTAGCTACAATAACAACCTGCTCCAATTTTGCTCCTTGGCCTTCTACCTCTGTGAACAATTGGTAGGCCTTATCTTGTAAAGGTTGGAGTCTATGAGTTACATCCATAACTCTTCTCTGGATAGTGTGGATCTGTTGTTTGGCGGTGCATTGCTCTTGTGAGATTTTCATTATTTCCATAGCTGACAAAGGCTTCAACTGCACCTGTATCATTTCATATTGATACTTCACCTATTGGAGTTATGACTCTAGTACCTTTTGTTCTAAGTTCTCTGTGAGTTTCTCATAGGTCTGGGCACTATGATTAGTAAGTTTCTTACATTCCATAGTAAGGGATTTTATTCTCTCAACTGCACTTCGAGTCGTTGCTTCTCTTTGGTCCCTTACATCTTGTGGGGTATCGGGTACTACATGGAGCTCTAAGTCTGCTATGCATTTCTATAACTGCTGGATAGCTTCTGTGAGCTGTTTGAATTATTGCATGACTTGATCCTCTGCCTTTATTTTGACAACTTTCACAGAGTGAAGTGATCTGTTGACCACTTCTTTTACTTCAATTTTCTCTGCGAGCAACTATTCTTTTCCTTGTTGCATCTATGATTTTTCTTTATCGAAATTCATTTGGAGATCAATATTTTCTTATTCTGCATTTTGACTCTATTCGAAAAGTACTCATTGTACTTGCATCAAAGCCTAAGTGGTTTGGTTGGTTTCATTTATGCTCTTCGGAGGCAATCTTTGACTGTATCAGCTAGTCGGTGGAGTTGGGCTGGCCCAACTCCCAACTCTAGTTCTCCCGATGTAGTGGAGAATTTCCAACTGGACTGAAGGGCATGTTGTACCCCCCAAAGTTCAACTTTGATCCTATCATACATTTCTTCCCGATTGGCCATTTGTTTCTCTACTATTTCCAGTGAGGCGTCATCCAGGGTTGTGATGATGAAATCAAAATCATCAGAGGTGAGGATGGTCTGCATCTTGGTCATGGTGGATTTTGAATTCTTCGAAGAATAAGGTTTCCGGGAGGAAGCCTTTCTCTTCTTCGATGGGTCCTCCTCATCTCTAGGTAGTTTTACTTCATTGGGCATCTTTTCAGCTTCAACTTTGTCACCACCCCTTCGTTCAGGTGACATGGAAGCAGTCTTCCTTGAGGTGCTTCTTAATTTTTGGACCTCCTTGCTTTTCTTTTGTCTACTGGTATTTTGTTCTTTATGGGTGTCCTCCGGACTGTAAATATCTGATATCTCTGTGAGGTTGGTAGGGACAAGGAGGTCAATGGATGATTCCTTAGTGATTTCCTCCAGGTATTCTTCTGTAAGCTTGCAGTATGTCTGGAGATGCTCTTTATGTTCATCTTCCCGCGTTGTAATGTAAGTGAAGTGTTGATTTTCACTGAAATTAATTAGTGGTCAGAACCTTTGTAATGTGTTTGGAGTCATGTGAGGCTTGACTTCGATGGTGCACTTTAGCTAAATCTAGTATGTATGAAACACATCATTCGACTGCCACTATTTTCTCATATTTGTTGAATACCACAGTGTAGTGAACGTTGCGACAAGCAGTTTGAACGACTCTATGTCTGGGAAGGTTGTTCCTTCTGGCATATACCAGGAAAAAAATGCAATGAGGACCAGGAGCCAACTAAAATGAAATTCATAACCCTGATCTTGTGCTTCTCAACAATCTAGCTCCAACTGGTTAACTAGGTACTTCGCCCAGTTCATCTGTTGGCCTTCTTCACACTTCCCTGTGAGGTCAACAAAAAATTCGGTGACCTATGTAGGTTGGTTATTCCTTACTAATTTTCCAGCTATCAGTTGACATGTAAGGCACACTGTGCCACTCTAGATAGAAGCTACCTTGTATTCTATTGTTCCCTTCTAAACATCGCCATATGTGTCCTTTATCTTTTGTGCAAGTGCGTGATCTACGGATTTTCCTGGATAAAATTCCTGCAGGTTAGGTCCTTGCATACTCAGGCCTGTGATCCTATGGATCAGTGTCAGGTCAAATATAATGTGGTGGTCAAGCCATAAGTAGGTGCCATGGTAACACGATAGTAGCATCTTGACACAGGCATTGAATTCCTAGTGTCTTCTGAAGTGTGGGATTTTCATGATGTTTAGCATGGTGGACTGCGCGAGGTTCATTGTCCACAACTGGGGAATGATCTTTGAATTATTTCCTTTAGGTATTTTTAGGTACTTGTATGGGGTGAGCATGCCATAGATCTTGCGATCTCCGAGATTGAATTCACTAAAATTTAGTGTTGCGATATTGTCCTGGTCTGTTCGAACTACGCGTATCCCCTTCGGGAGGTATGAAGTAATTATGGTGTACTCCAAATATCTTGGTACACTATCATGGTTCACCGCACCACCCAGAGGTGGGATGTAATCGAGCAGTGTGGATGGAATCAACTTCACATTTTCTAGGTCGTATTTATGCTTGGTTCTCTTTTCTATTGATGGTCGGGATGGCCTCGATCCATGAGTAGTTGACGGAGAGACTTGTAGTCCTCTCATCGATGATGCTTGTACACCTATAGACATTGACATGACTTATTCAGTCATGAGGCTGATTAGAACTTCTTTGACAACTCTCTCTACTGTGTTGAACTCATCCGACATACACGCTCAGGGTTGGAAATATTTGGGTTTGAGGAGTAACTTAGACACTGAAATAGGATAGAGGGAAATAACACAATGAGCATTGTGAAAAATCAACAAGTCTGCGGGCTCAAATTCACAATTAGGAAAAGTGTTCTCAGTGCATGGAGCGATGGGATAAATAAATAACTTGGCAATAGATTGATTGCAACAATTGAGAAGCCTTCATTAACTCTGTTATGTCTGTCATGGCATGGTCCAACGGTCTGGTGGAAAACTATAAATGCCTTTATACCCATTCATAGGGTCGACTGAATGGTTATATTAGTCCCA
The DNA here is from genome assembly GCA_000966675.3 of Picea glauca. Lineage (NCBI taxonomy): Eukaryota > Viridiplantae > Streptophyta > Pinopsida > Pinales > Pinaceae > Picea > Picea glauca. Next base: position 14,236 of record JZKD02S1730078.1, on the reverse strand, counting down.
ATGGATATATTTCTTCACCATGGCGAAGTGCCATGTGACACTGCTTTGTTATCCCGACGAAGATCCAATTTTGCAAATTTTCCTTCTGTGAGGTTCCTTTTGGAACCTTCTATAACTTTTCTATATTAGCTCTCTTCTTACTTAGATTTCTAGCCTTATTTCCAGTGATCTTCATCTTGGTATGCCTTTTCCATTCTAATTCTTATCTTCTTGTGGCATAGTTACTTCGCATTGTTGATATTCTTTCCTAATATTTGAGGGTGATGCTTATTTTTTATCTAGAATAGGTACTTCAATCTTCTGTGTGTGTTCTAGTGTTCTTGCAACTTTGACATCTGAGTCTCTGGTGTTAAATAGCTTCAATCTGTTCTTTTGTTCTTCAATCAAGTGTGTGATCCTTCTAGTCATAAAATATTTTAACTCTTTCTTCTTTTGCTCTAAAATTTCCTCTTCTTTCCTTCTGGCCTGATCTTTTTCAATCCAAGGTTTTCCTATTAACATGGTAAATGGGGTGTTGTTCTCAATAAATTTAATAATCTCAAAATCTTCCTTTGTCGAAGTTCCATTGGCATTCATATATATCTTGGTGACCTTTCCACATAGGTTTATCATCTTTCCTCTAAATATCCCTATACCTCCCAATGAAGGAGTCAGAGGAGGTTTCCCTAAAAGTTCCCAAGTTCTCTCTATTATGATATTCACCCATGTTTCCTCATCTAGAACACAGTCAATGTCAAAGTCTCCTATTCTTGCTTCAAGTAATTATTTTTCTTTGAAGATCTCTGATAAGATGACATGTCGGTGGTCATTCAGGGTTTCTCTTATTTGTAGAAATACTTTCTCTGATTCTTTCTGGGGTTCTACCATTTCTGGATCTGCCTTAGGGTTTTCTTGTCTCATGTTCATTCCTTCAATCTTAGCAATCATTCTAGGGAAATCCAATACTTCATGGTCCATAG
>JZKD02S1730067.1:69492-112999 GCA_000966675.3 Picea glauca | reverse complement strand
ATACCCTCTAGAAGTTTATATATTATCTCCTAGGTCACCTTACATATCACTTTTCACTAAAATATTTGGTGAACAAGTTAGCATTGGAAGGTTAGATATGCCATTGGTTACTATTTTTCAAGGAATTTGAGCTCCAGGTCATGGTTAAGTCGGGCAAGAAAAATGTGGATCTATGTCATCTCTCCTAGATCTAGAATGGGGAATCCACTAATACAGTTAATGAACTACCCAACGATGATATATTTGGCATAGAAGTGGTGCATGAATTCTTTGTAGAGGTCATCGAATTACTTGGTTCCATATAAGTCCCAGAATATGATGACCAATGGAAGTAAAGGGATTTAGTGGTATGCATAACAAAGTATTAGTTGATTGTAGGACATTTATATAATATATCCACGGAAAAGATTATGTTTAGATGTGTGTTGGATCATGAACAATAGGTATTATTGTGAGAATCCCATGATGGCTAGAATGGTGGGAATTATGTCAGGAAGGCTATTGCATGGAAGGTAATGTGCATAAGGCTATAGTGGCCAACGGTCACTATAAGGCTATAGTGACCGTTGGTATTTTGACTTGGTGAACATACTAAGGTGACCGTTGGAGGGGAAAAACTAGTTTCCAAAATGTCGCAATTGCGACATATATTTTCACAAATGTGGAAAGAGAGACATTCCAGTGGAAAACGTGGCAAGAGCGACGTTAATGTGGCAAGACCGACATTAATGTGGCAATTGTGACATACATCTTCACAAACGTGGCAAGAGAGACGTTCTAATGGAAAACGTGGCAAGAGCGACGTTCCAGTGGAAAACGTGGCAAGAGCGACGTTCCAGTGGAAAATGTGGCAAGAGTGACATTAACGTGGAAACACCGACATTAATGTGGCAAGAGAGACGTCAACGTGGCAAGAGAGACGTTATCGGGCAACATGATTTTTTTTATTTATAAATTTCCTCTATTTTGCGACAATATGGACAATTTTGTCCATAACGCCGCAAACAAAACGTCATAATTTTTACAATATGTAGTAGTGACTTGAGGATAGGGTCCTGGTAGGATCAGAAATGATTCAAGAAATGTAAGAATAGATGCAATCAAAAAGATAGAGGATTAAATAAGTGCATGATCATAAGAAGAGTTATGATGATGTGCATCATGTTGATCACAGTTATGAAGTTGGAGACAGTTTTCTTGAGGGTAAAACCACACAAGAGTTTGATCAATTTTGGGAGGGGTGATAAAGTCTCTCCTAGGTTTGTGGGACCTTTTAAGATTGTGTAAAAGAAGGGTCTCATGGCTTATCGACTAGCCTTGCTTGATTCTTTGAGGCATATGCACGATGTATTTCATGTATCTATTTTACGACATTATGTTAGCGATCCGTCACATGTTATTGACATGAGTTATTAGTAGGTGTCAGATGAGGGTGCTCTCATGGCAGAGCCAATACGCATTATGGACCATCACATTCAACAAATACAATGTTTAATAGTCGATCATGTTAAGGTAAAGTGGGACAACTATAGTCCACACTCACCTACCTGGGAGTATGCATACGAGATGCATCAACAATTTCCATATTTATTTGATAGATTAGACATATATTTCTTTGTAAGATGCATTTATTTTCATTTATACTATACAAACTTTGGGACAAAGTTTAAAATAAGAAGGGGTGTATGTAACATCCCACTCCATCGAGCATACTTTTATTGAATTATTATTTGAGGACACTTGCATGTAAGTGATCCGGTTATGGTATATTATGATTTCGTTTCGATTATGGGATATATATGATGATGATGATGTGTTGTGAATTATTGTTATTTTGATGTATATGTATTGATAAATTCTATTGACAAGTTTTCCTAAGTGTGTAGGATACAAGATAGGTTAAGGATGTTGATGACATCAATGGACTTCCTTGGACTCCGGATTGAGTCAGGGAGTGTATTGTAGTTATTTGAGTATTTTATTTTCTGCACATATGATGTATGATTGAATTTAGTATGATTTATGTATATGGATTATTGACATGGTTTTTGTCAATGGATGCAGGCTTGATGATGCTTGCTAATCTGACACACATAAGGAGTAAAGGGGCCATACACATAAACCAAACATTGCGGGAGAGTTGTGACAATGTCCCTGTCACAACCTACTAGCACTCCCACTGTGGCCCGAATGGTAGGTTAATGATTACCTAGTTCGATAGGTCCACGATGTCATGAGGGAAGACTGAGATAGTCACTCACGAATATTTCTAAGGAGAGCACAATAAGGTGGAGTCCTTATTCCTTAGAACCCCTTAGTCTCTCACAAGGTCGACCGAATGGAGTGTTGACTCCAAAGGGTTGAACAAAATTCCAAAACTAGTCAAAGGCAAGTGGCACCCTTAGAGCATAGAGGTGCATCTTGAATGACACTTTACGTAATTAAAAACTTGAGTCAATAAATCTATGTGGCCCATAAAACATTGAAGTGATTATACCTTGTTAGAATAAAATAATTAATTAAACTATAAATTATTAATTATAAGCCTAACAAAATTCTGAGCCTAAGTAAAAGACTAAGCCTAATTCTAAGCTTAATTAAGGACTAATTAAAAATATTAAATAAATTAAAAGAATTGAGATAAATCAAATTCTAGGAAAAAGTGAGTAAAATCTAAAGATTGGATAAAATGCACATGTGTGCATGAAATTAATAAATTGGATTTTTAAAATAGAAGAAATAATAATAAGAGAGAATAGGTGTACACATAGAATGGTATCTAGAGTCAAGATACCACTAGTCTAACTAGAAGAAGACTCTTAATCCAAATCTAACTAAGATATAGTTAGGAGACACTCATTAAATGAAAATTTGGGAAACAAAGGGACACCTAAGAGAAAAAATAGGAACACGTTGGGGAATGTGAAGGAAGTTGACATTTTAAATAAAATAAAAATGGTAATTACTTGTGCAACTTGGGGAGATTGTGACACGTGTGTGGGTGAATAATCCTAATTAAATTAATTAAAAAGATAATTAATTGTGCATGAGGACACGTGTCATTGGGGATTTTTATATAAAACAAAAGAGGTAGAAGGGAAAGCGGGATCACTTTTTTTTATACTATTATGTTGTCGATTTTTTGACTGAGTTTTTCTTGTGAGAGTTGGGACTCCAAGATAGTGACAAGAGTGGAAGCTCTTCCTTGCAAGACAATATTGGAAGCTATTGTGTTCTGGTTTTTGTTCTTGGCCCCTTTGTGGATTAGGGGGATAAGGGAGGAGAAGAGTACCCCTAGCATTGGCTGGGAGGTACCGGTGAGGTTTTTGGATTAACAAGTGGAAGAAAGGAAGGCATAACACATCTCTAAATTGAAGATGAATTTCATTCACCATCGAATTCTGTTGTTACGATATTTCTTCTCAAAATTTGTGAAATGTAAAGATGTTGTATTCAATAAGAACTTAATATAACATTGAATTCTTGTGATTTAAGAATGGAGTGATCTGGTATCTGATAAAAAATGTTGTCTCTTATAATACATTTTTACCCATTTCATTGAAATGAGTTTTTTAGAACAATCTCATCAAATAAAATTTATGTTTGATTTTTGTTACTAATGATGCACTGCACAAAAAATAAAGTTCAGGATTTTAGACATGTGAATGTAGATAATTGATGCTTGGGATAAATTCTGCCTTCAAATAATTGATTATTTATTCCTTGCGAGAATACAATTTTTGTATTCTGATTTGAATCTAGGTAAGTAAAAAGTAAATTTAAAAATTATCATATCATAAATTCTTATGGATTAGACGTTAAATTGGAATACTCTAAACCAAACAGGTTGATATATTATATATAATTCATGTTAATATATTTTGAGTTACATGGCATAAATTTTGTATTATTACTCATGTTAGTGAATCTTTTGATTATAATAATAATGGTAAATCATATATCTAGTGGACCAATGTTCGATCTTGAATGTTTACAATGTGATTCTTGATTAAATTTATACAGTTTACTGAGAGTTGATACCTTTAGATATTTCGATTGTGTTATAAAACTTGACTCATTTTTAGTTTTAAATTTTAAATTTTAACCTATACTATACTGAACATGGTGTTAATTTTAATTGTATATCTTCATTCGTCTCCTCGCCTTATACATATAATTTCCTCATAATCGCAAATCCTTATGCATCTACTAGAGATCGATGTACTCCACTTGGAAGAAAGGAAAATAGATATTCTTCTACTCTAGAATGTTACATGTCATTCTTTCCTGTTTGTGAAAATTTTCTTGTGGAGTTACATCTATATTATCGACCCAGTAACGATCTAGTAAAGGAATCGTGATAATTATTAATGTATTTTGAATTTCTTAAAACATATGACACCACACTCAATCTTACCTTCATCTTTTAAGAAAATCTTCTTGACATCTTGGGTAACCATCTCAGAGTAATTAAGCCTGCTATGAATTACATTCTTTTCTAGCAGTTATAAATGATGCAAATTTAGTTCAAGAGATTTAATCAAAATTTATTTCATGGTCTTTATATATTAATGAATTTATGAACTCTCATGAATCACTCTTTAGTTGAGTTATTTTAGGCCTTATCTCAAGTCATGGGTCAACAATCTGATTATCATATTTCATTTTTGGGATAAGTACAAGTAGTCTTCAGAGAACCTTCACTCGTCAGTCCAATGAAAATTCAATAAAACTATTCAATATATATTAAAACCTAGATCCGTTGGGCATTAAAATATATACCTTCTTAATTAAATCAACATTATAGATACTAGCTCAATCACTCTAGACTAGAAGTGATATAACGTCTCTGGATTGTATATTAATATCTAGTTAAAGGAAGGGAGTTGGTAAAAATTCTGTCTACCCTATTTACTACTTAAGATCTAGTCCATTTTACTTGAGCGCATGGAAATTCATATGCAGTAGCTACTGTAGAGTATCTTAGCATCTTTAGTAGTAAATTAGAATCCCAAACAATGATTTTTCTTAATTTGATTTAAATTCTAATCATATCATATCCTTCAACACTAACCAGTATAACTTAAAGTTAGCATATGAAATAAAAGAGTTCAAACCTAACCACTTTTTTATGGATCATATGACATATGTTGCTTTCATTGTTTCACTTTCTAATTCATTTCTATATAGAAAGGAATAAGGTGACAACTAGTACCCTCAAATAATGTTTTTTGAAAAGAAACCAGAGGACATTGAGACTGTCATTATAACTACTAACCAACATAAACAAAGGGGAAGAGTTTCTAATGAAAGGATTACTTGTTCTCCTAATATATCTCAGAGAAGAAATAAACCAAAACCAAATTCTCAATTAGAAGCACAAGACCAAAATAAGTCTTCAATGGACAATTTTAATGATAGAGGTGACGAAAACCCTCCTAAGGGAAGTCTTGAAAGACCCAAAAAAATTCTAGTAACCAGTAAAAAAAAAATGAATATAAATAAGGAAGGAACAAATGAGTTCAAAGTTGAAGATGAAATATCTCTTAAAGACATGGACTTGGATGCAAATATTGAAGATATAGAATTTCCTGATGATGAACAAAGACTGCAAGAAAGAAGACAAGTTGTAGGAGAACTTTCCACATAGGAAGTGATTCTTTTTTAACAAGAATCCATAACTATGCATAATTGTCTATTTGATAAAGATTCAAAGAAATTAGTTTTTGAGAAAACTCAATAAAAAAAATGATTCAAGAAAAGTCGAGCTCAAAACTTGACTTAAATGGAGTTATTCCTTCGAAAATTGTATGAATTCATGAAGTCACATGTAAATCCCTTAAAATACCAGTGGATGAGATGGATAATAAAAAAAAAAGTTAAAGGAAAGATTTAAATAATTGGGAAATTCTCTAATGCCATCTCCCATATTTTCCATCCCAATTGCTACAATTTAACCCTAGAGAAGCTTTGATAAAACACCATAATATAGTTCAATATCGAGAGGGAAATGAATCTTATTCATTTCAATCAGAAGATATTTTGGGGAAAATATAAACAAAAGAATGTATTTAGTTCTCGAGACTTGGGAACTGACAAATACTTTCATTTCTTTAGGATCAAGGATGACGAACTTGATACAATATTTACAGGATGACTTAGAAAATGATGAGGAGTTTTATAAAGGAGTTGTTACCACCTTTTTTTTGAATGTATCAAATATGAGGGAATTAAAAATAAAAGAAGAAGACTTACCCTCCTCGGTCTGCATTAAACAATTAAAGGCATGCTGGATTAAAAGAATTAAATGTTTAAAAGAAATATTGGCTGATCTTGACACTTTAATTGTCAAAAAGGGAGAATTTCATTTAAAATTAGTTGAGTTAGATATAGATAGAACCTATTGAGAAGTTTATGACCAAAATATAATTTTAAATTATACATTTATGACTAAGGAGCAATTTGAAAAGAAATTAGAATCATTGAAATCTACATCGACCGACAAATTTAATATTTTAACAAAGTATTCATAATTTGAAGTATAAACATGGTTAGTCAATTATGTAAACAATAATGAAGACATAGAAGACACATTACAAATTGACTATTGAGAGATAGAGGGTTCATTATTTGATATAAGAGTAAGGGAAGAGGTAAATGTTGCACCAATGAGGGATTACATTGAAAATTGGTTAAAGAAAACTTTAATCAAAATAATGAAAATAGATCAACAAATGGAAGTTACAAATGGTCAAAGAATCCCAACAAAGGAGAATACAAAAGGCACCACAGTAGAGAGAGAGAGAGAGAGAGAGAGAGAGAGAGAGAGAGAGAGAGAGAGAGAGAGAGAGAGAGAGATCACAGTGAGTAAGCTGATCACATTTTTCATAATTTCCCTATTAATTTTCTCTTCCGTTCATGAATCATGTAGTTGTGTCTTGTATTTATTGAGAAAACATAACCGATTTATTATTGTTTCATTATTATTATTTTTTTCAGGTTCATCCCTGTTCCACTTTCATTTTATGGTCCATGGGATCCCCATCCTAGTCCATTTAGACAAATGTTAGTTTTATTTTATTTAAAGACTATTAAAGACTGTTATTTTTTTCAACTCCCAAGAGAATTATTTTGGGGTGTAATTTTAATAACTTCTCGAACTCTAAGTTATTGAGCATGGGATGTTTGAAGTGCACTTATCATTTTATCTCCTATTTTGAGTGAAATAATATTTTAAAGTTCTCTCAATTGTGGATCTTTGTCTTTCATTCTTATAAATGTGATCAAAATTATGATATTGTGATGGATGTGAGAATTATATTATTTTTCATATGATTGTTATTTTATTTCTATACAATATTCTACATATTTTTGTATTTTAGTCTTTGAATATTCTTGGTCCTCTTCTCATGAACTATTTTTCTGAATATATATTTTTTTAACCAGTACTATTTTATATTTTGTTGAGTGCTAAATATTGGAGTTTCTTTAAAGTATCCCCTATTTTTAATGTTTCAATCATCAAGATAAATATTTTAGCCAAAGAGGAGTATCGCATTTATAAAAATGTAGGGGGATTCATATCCTCATGAGGTTTCTATTTAAATATTGACCAATATCAACATCAACATTTTTGGCAACCATATTGGGGAGAAAAAAATGTTTTTTTCATAGAACAAAATCTTCATGACTCATCTTGAAACTAATAAACCCCAGTTACAAGTTCGATTAGGAAATAAAATGAGTGTTCTGCATTGATTGTACAATTTGGTATTATCAACAAAGAGAAGGTGAGAAAATATTGAAATATCATTGTAAGCCCTCACCTTCAAGGAAGAAAGAGAAATTGTGAGAAGACAAATAAGAAGAGATTGAAATTAAAGAAAAAGATGGAATCATATAAAGGACCCATAACAAGAAGCAAGAGTAAACAACTTCAATTTCCTGAAGCTCGTGAAAGTACCAAAACATAGACAAGAAGAACACTAATAATGAGAGTTATAAAAGAAAGAAACTAAGTCCGTCACAATAAAAAACAAGGACAAAGATCCCCAAGAATAAGGGCTAGGTCTAGCCCTCTTAATTTTCAAGGGGAACAACATCCATTGTCGTCCCTTCCCCAAGGATTTCTCCTAGTTTTCTCAGGATATTGAAGCACATATCTAAAGATACATCTAGACCAATTCTTAGCATTTTGTGACATCCATTTGATAGAACATGATGATGTCATGGTTAGAGTATTCTTGTGGACTTTGATGGCACGAGCCTATGAGTGGTACCTCTTTCTTCCTGTTCAATCAATTTCATCATTTAACGACTTGGAAAAAAAATTCCTCACTATGTATGCACCCCCATTTGTATACCATACATTACTCACACAGTTCACACAAATTAATTTGAAAAAGGGTGAAAGAATCATAGACTTTAATTTAAGATTTTTCAAGAATCATATTCCATAATAGAAACAACCAAATGCTCATGTTATTTTTGGTTGTTATAAAAAAATAATGTCCTCAAATGTAAATTATTGCATCGGATTCTTAAGAATAAACGATTTAAATGAAGGTATTCACAAATAAATGAATATGGAGGAATTTATGTTAGAAAATAATGCAAATCCTAAGATTATCTTAGGGAAAGTCCATAGGAAAATGAACACTCTTGCCATATCAAATCCAGGACCGTCAAGTTCAAGGAATGTTGAGAATCAAGGAGTTCGTGGAGGAATCGTTCAAGGGGTTATCCCTAATGTAAAAAATGATCCAACCACAAATCGAGAAATGAAGCAAAGATTGGAGATAGCTCAAATGAATATAAATATTCAACATATGCAAAACAAGATAACAAGGTTAAAAAGAGTTTATTTTTTTTCCCACAAATCAAAATCCAAGAATTCTTGTCCAAGAACAAAGAAGAAACCATCTCCAAGAGAAAATAATGAGACATGATAGAGACGATAGAAATGAAGAGCATGAGAAAAGGACACCTAGAGTGCCGAACCCTAATGTCGTAGTGTTGGAAGAAATATTTTTAGAAGAAAATTTTGAGAACTTTGATCAAGAGGCCAATGTCATTCAAGATGAAATTATTGAATCAATACTAACACATGAAGGTGAATCATCCTTTTAAATTTTCAATGAAAAAGAAGAACCTGATATTTCACAAGAAAATGTTGTACAAATGAGAGCACAAGTAAATAGATTTAAAACAAAAGTGGTTGTCAAAAAAGAAAAAGAAAAGACAAAAGAAAATATTGAAAAGAAAACAAAGAAAAAATAGTTTCCAATCAGGAAAATAAACCACAATAGATGACCTATATTGTGATTGATGATTTGACAAAGTTAAGAATTACTTTACCTTTCATGGAAGTGGTTACAATTCCACAACAAAGGGAACATTTTGAAGATCCCTTATGAACCAAGCACTAGAATATAAGCAGTTGTTGTGAATTCTAGGAAACATAAAAAAAATTCATTTGTCAAGAGAAGGGGTAAAGTTTCGCATTTTACATAACTATATAAAATCATGATGTTGCATTGCATGATTTTTTTATTTATAGTGGAGAAACCAATAACATCATTCCCTTGTCATTCATGGAAGAACTTGGAACAAGATGTACTAAATATTATGAAACTAGTGAAATTATTTATGCAATTCATTCAATAAAGGTCCGAGTTTATGGTGATATTAGAGTTTTTTGTGCATGGATAATTATAGCACCACACATAACAATTGTCTTTACCATCATAGTGGTACATTTTCCTCCAACATACAAAGTTTTTTTGGGAAGAGATTGGTCTTCAATGATTGGATGATATATAATGAATGAAGGAAGCTACCTGTTGTTGCCTAACAAAGATGGAACAATGGCTAGAGTTCCTAGAGAAGCCAGAAATCATGTATCCTTTAGAAAGAAAGAACAATTAATGGAGAACTACATTGATGCATGGATTGAAAATTACGTTTTTTTTAGTCCAGAATAGGTCAACCCTTCAAAGAAAGTCAAGGATAATTATTTTCAAGGTTTATGGAAAATGTCGTTTGGTGGTGCCTGCTCCAAATCTAGAAGTGGAGTGGGGATTGTTTTTTAATTCCTTATTCAATTATTTATCCACATTTTACCATATTGGAGTTTACTTGTACAAACAATGAGGAAGAATATGAAGTACTGATTCAAGGGACAAATCTTACATTGAAGATGAAAGTAGAGAATTTGGTAGTAACTGGAAATTCCTAATTAGTCATAAATCATATTAAAAATAAATACAAGATAAAGAAAGAAAGGATGAAGCATTATGAAAAAAGAGTAATTGAACTTATGGACTCTTTAAACTCATTTAATATATCTTTCATCCCTAGAGATAAAAACAGAAGGATGACTCACTAGCAGTTGTTGCATCCCTATTCAATCTAAATGATTCCCAAAATCAAAATACATTCCATGTAAGGAGAATTTTCAGGCCTTCAGTACATAATAACCAATATTACCAACAAGATTTTTAAAATGATGAACAATTGGATGATTTTCTTGCTAATTCAAATAATTCTTCTGAAATCTTAAATGATCAAAATCATGTATCTATCATGAAATCTTGTATTTGGTTTGAGTCTCTTTTCACAAGATATGATAAAAAAAAAACTTCATGATACACAGGAGGAGACATTTATCAAAAAAGCGCAGGGGACACATAAGATAAACATTGGAACTCATGATTTTCCCAAATATGTAAATCTTGGCACCAAATACACAAAGAAAGAAATTGATCAATATACTTCCATGTTTAAACAATTTTGTAATGTTTTTTCTTGGAATTGCTATGACCTAAAGGAATATGACAAGTCCATTTTTCAACACATCATACCCCTTAAAGAAGGAGTGAATATTGTCAATAAGAAGCTAAGAATAATAAATTTTAAGTTGAAGCACAAGTTAAAGAAACCTGGAATAATTTTTCCAATAAGAAATTCAGAGTGGTTATCCAATCCAGTAATAGTGAGAATGAAGAGTGGTGGAATCATCCTTTGTGTCAATTTTAGAGATTTAAACAGAGTAAGCATCAAAGACAATTATCCACTCCCAAATATGGTGATTTTATTACAAGAAGTTATTTTTTCAACTTTAATGTCTATTCTTGTTGGCTTTTTTGGATACAATCAGATGTTGGTTGCTAAAAAATACAGGCCTAAAACTACTTTTCTTACACATTGGGAGACTTATGCCTATGTTTGTATGACTTTTGGGTTAAGGAATGTTGGAGAAAATTTCCAAAGAGAAATGGATCATGCCTTTAAATACATATTAGAAAATTCATGGTTGTTTATCAAGATGATTTTACCATTCACTCAAAGTTTAGACAAGAACATATCAAACATTTGAGGGAAGTGTTTGAGCATTGTAGATTGTGTGGCATATCTCTAAATCCAAAGAAGTGTTTGTTTACTGTATTAGAGGGAAAATTTTTAGGGAACATAGTAAGTAAGGAGGGGATCTATATTGATCTAGAAATAATTAAGGAAATCAATGAATTGAATCCCCCGACATCCAAAAAGGGAGTCCAATATTTCTTTGGAAAGATAAAATTTGTGCAGATATTTGTACCAGATTATGAAAAAATTGTAAATCCCATTAATATGTTGTTGAAAAAATATCATAAGTTTGAATGGAATCATGAGATTCAAGCATCATTCACCAGAATCAAGCATGCAATCACTACTACTCGAGTACTTGTCATCGCAAATTTTGATCAAGATTTCATAATATATTCATTTGATTCAGAGGAAACTATTTCTTCAATACTAACACAAATAAATTTAAAGGATGAATAACTTCCAATAAGTTTCATGATTAAGAATTTACATGATTATGAATTAAAATACTCAAAAATAGAAAAACAGGCTCTCTCCTTGGTTAAAGAAATGACACACTTTAGGACTTATATTTTTTCATATCATGTCATAGCTTCTGTCCCAACTTCTCCAGTGAAGATGCCAGTTAATCAACAATTAAGAGAAGCAAAATAGGAAAACTAGATTTCTAAAATTTAAGAATGTGATATTAAGATCAATCCCTTAAAATAAGTTAGAGGACAAGGACTATGTAAACTAATGAAATGGATTGATGCAGTAAATGAAGATATATTTATTTCAGTAGGGTCATGATCATCCACATCAGAGTGGTACAAGGATATTATCTTTTATCTGAAATCTAGCTAGTTTCCAGTTGGTATGTCTTTAAAGCAAAGAAGGGAATTGAAAATGAAGGAAAACCAGTATGTATTAGTTGTTGAGGTGATGTTTTTAATAAATTTTGATGGAATGATGTTAAGATGTATTGATTCAACAAAACATAAAAAAGTGTTGGGAGAATTTCATGAAGGTGTTTTTGGCATACATTTTTCACCTATGACTACTGGACACATAATTATGAGAGATGGTTATTATTGGCCTTCCAATTTTAAATACTTATATTCAATGATTAGAAAATTAATCTCTTCACAAAAGTTTTTAGGGAAAATGAAAAGAGAAACAATGCCATTTCAACCAATAATAATTGAAGAATCATTCACACAATGGGGACTAGATGTCATTAGACCAATCAATCCAAAGTTCAACAAGGGCCATTCATACATTCTCACTGTAATTGATTATTTCACCAAGTGGCAAGAGAATTTACCTCTCAAAAAAGATGATTATGAAGAGCTCATTAATTTCCTTAAAGAAAATATCTTATCAAGATTCAAAGTTCTAGAGAAGTTCATAACTAACAATGGATCAATTTTCATTGGATAAAATATCACCAAATTTTGTGGGGAATTTGGTATCATTATGGATCAATCATAAAACTATTATCCCCGAGGAAACGGTTTAGCTAAATCAACAAATAAAACTTTTATCCAGATCCTTAAAAAGACAATTTATATGAACTAGATGAATTGGCATACAAAAGTAATTGATGCATTATGGGCCATCCAAATTACACCAAAGGGTAGCACTGGATAGTCATGATATACATTGGTATATGGAAAAGAAGCTAAAATTTCTATTCACCTTGAGTTGAATTCTTTGACATACACTGTCAAAATTCAAGATTTAAAAGAAGTTTCTCCTCTACAAAGAAGATATTATCAGTTGATGTAGTTGGAAGAACAAAGAAATGAGGCATTAAGGAAAATGACTCAAAGAAAACATGTCATCAAGACTTTTTTTATCAAGGTACATCGACAAAATATTTTCAAAAAGAAGAGTTTGTATTATTGTGGAATAAAGCCAAGGAAAAACTCCCTCTACACACAAATTTTGAATCATTGTGGTTTGGTCCATATATTATTGAAAAAATTATTGGATATAATTCATATATGCTCAAAGACATGAATGAAACAATGCAATTGTTTCCAGTCAATGGGAAACGTCTCAAAAAATTATTCTCTTAAGAATTTTTAGTCTCAACCTGTACATGGTTTTTCTTCCCAATGTGCATATTTTCAAAACCTTTGTTTTCTTTTTTTTTACCGACTCCATCACCCAATTGTGAATATTCTCAATTCTCAATAACCCACAGGGGGTTATTGTCCCACAGTTGGAGCAAGTTGTTGACCCATAAATATGTTAAGTCCTTCAAAAAATATTTTCTTGTATATTTCGACACTTAGCCCAGGTTCATGAGTCATTTTTATTCTTGTTACAATCTTCTTGCTTCTCCAAAATGCACTATTGTGTTTCGTCGTATCCATTTTACACCAATACTTAGTTAATTTTTGTGTTTCTCACAAGTTTCTAGGTCCGCGGGTTTGTCACATATTCTCGTTTAAGCCCAAATTTCTGCCATTTCCGAGTCTACGGGTTTGTCAAATATTCTTGTTTAAGCCCAAATTTATGCCATTTCCAAAATGCACTACCATGTTCCTCAATCCTAATTTCACACCATAATTGTATTTTTTTTCAAATTTTCACCTCGGGTATGAGGCACTCACTCGATTAACTTGATTTTCATCATGAAAGGTCTGTCCAACCAATTTATGATACTTAGTAATTTTCTCAAGTTTTCTTTTCTCTCTCGATGTTTCAATACTTAGTTGATTTTGAAATTCACCATGAGTTTGTGGGTCATAACTCTTTTTCCCTCACATTCGACTGATACAATCTCATACTTAGTTGTTTCTTGAGTTTTCATTGTGGGTTTGTGGATCTATGGGTTTGAATTGATTCCAATTATTCTTAACACACATATGATCCTCCATTGCTCCATGGTAATATGTGTATCATCTTGTCATTCTCCCTAAATTACATTTAATGAAAATCTTACAGAAAATAACAAGTTGTTAAAATATTAAAAGGTTGTTTTTAACGATGACTTTCTTGAGGCAATTCTCCATCAATTCAAATTTAATTCATATTAATATTTCCTTTGAGATACAATTTTCAAGGTATATTATGGTTACTTTGAAATTAACATTTTAAAGTGACTGTAAATTAGTCCACCAACTTCATCAAGCATGACAACAACAACAAGAGAACAATTCTACAAGGAAACTCTAAACTCATTTGGGTGGGAGGATCAGAGATTCCAATGGTCAAGATCATACTGGTATTATTCATCACTACCACTGTTGGAAAGGAATGTGAACTAGGTTTGGACACCAGGGATTTCTTTAAAAGGTTGTGTATTGGAAGTCTTCGATTCCAAAGAACTAGTTTCCTAGTGCATGGAAAAATACAATAAAAAATGGAGGATAATTAAAAAACAAGGAGAATACCCCATTTCTATAACAACTTCAGTCTTTAAGAAAATCCTTAAACTCCTAGAGCCGATAATTACATTCAAGGGAGATGATGATCCAGATTTATGAGTGGAATGAAATGACTAACAAATTGAATACAATAAAAAAAATATATGGAGAACAACAACATATATCTAGTGAACAATAACTTCTGTTGAATAAATGAAATAGGTTGAAATTGTAAAATTGAAGAACTGAAAACAACTTGCTCAAATGGTGGTATCTATCTCTAAGAATATATGTGGATACTATGCACATCCTTCTGAGAAGAATCATTACAATGAGGCTCCAGAGGCCTTTTTAACATTACTCATGAATGAAAAAACCATAGAAATCCAAAAACCTAACACTAGGAGGTAAAACAACAAAAGTTATGTGGGCTCCACTAGGTAAGTTGGTACCTCAACTTCCTGGGGTTGTAACTTTTGCATATGACCTTCATTTTAAGCGTGTGATATCATGTTGGAAATATATTTTTGAGAAATACATATTATGCCATCAAAGTCTGACTCCGATAGTTTGACTATGGCAAGCCAAAAAAAACTGTTTAGGGCCCCAAAACGACCCTGGAAGTAAAAAAAGATGTGGTGACATGAAAAATTACAAAATAATATAGTTGGATTAGGTGGACAGCCACCAGTCTCCACCTAGAATATGTGTAGAGATTCAGACATCCCCAAAAGTGTAGAACCCACAATTACAAAGAAGTATAGAAGAATGTGTTGAACTAAAACCAGTCAAAAGGATCCAGTTGGAATAGGTGGGTGGCCACCAATATCCACCTGGAACAGTCCTCCCCCCTCAGGAAGCAATGGTTTCCATTGAGTTGATTCCCCCCATCAGGTGAGGAAACTTCTGCTGAATTTTTCCCCGGGTGAGCCACTTTCCTTGGTGTATGAGCTAACATGCCTTGAAAACTTGATAAAGATGGATCCTCTGCTACCGAGTTCCCTTGAACTGTGTTTCCACTATTTGATAAGTGGATTCCTATTCCATGTAAGCAAGGTTGAGCTATATTGGTGTCAATTGTTCTGTGATCTCTTAGGTGTCTAATAATGGTGGAAAATATGGCCAAAGGAAGTCCACATTGAACACTGGGTGCAAGCCAAGGAAGGGTGGAGTGTTGAGCTCAAAAGAATTTCTACCCATAGCCTTGGTGATAGTGTAAGGCCCATAGCGCAGTGGGCAAAGCTTCCAATGGGGCCCTGTAAGGTGATATTTCTATAAATGTAACCAAACCTTATCTCCCACCTGAAACTGGTGAGATACCATGTGTTGATCATGGCGTTGCTTGTACTTAGCATTGGATTTGTGAAAAATCCCATGGACCCGTTGGTAGATGTGTTGAATCTGCTTAATGAATCTGGTGGCTTTGTCGGCCTCAGACTAAACATGGGAATATTCTTCCCGTGTGGTTGCAAGAGGTAGTGCAACATCAATGTGATCCAAGGTTTGGAATCTCAGCCCCACCTGAAATGGGATATAGTCAGTGGATCTATGGAGAGCCCTATTGTAGATGTGTTGAACATAGAGAAGACTCTCATCCCATGTATGTTGATTCTTAGAGTTGTACATGCACAAGATGTGAAAAATCATCCAATTGACAAAATATATCTTGGCATTGGTTTGGGGATGGAAAGCAATGGATTTAGTGAGCTTGGTGTCCAACAGTGATGAGAGAATTGACGAAAATGTGTTGAGGAACCTGTTGTCCTGATTGAAGATGATGGTTTGTGGTATCCCAAAATGGACCGAAACATGTTCGAAGAAGAGATTGGAAATATATACCACTTTGATTCTCTTCTTGCAGGTTGTGATGATGGCCATCTTCAAAAACTGATCAACTACCACAAATACACAATCATTGCCTTTATTGGTGGATGGAAGGCCAGACATGTAATCCATCGATATGGATTCCAAAGGCTTCTCTGGAGTAGGAAGAGGGGTTTATAAGCCTCAATTCTTAATGGTTGGCTTGAAAATGTCATATGAAGTACAAGATCTGATATACTTGTTGATGTCCTGTAGAAGTTTTGGCCAACAAAAATGTTTATGTAGAATGGCCATAGTTTTCTCCATGCTAAAATGCCTTGCCATCCGACTGTAGTGAGCCTCCAAAATAAACTTCTCACACCCTCTTGCAGGAACACGAAGATGGCCCAGATGGCATAAAAATCTATTCTGAATGTGAAAATCAGTGACATTCACACCTATACCCAAGAGATGATAGGTGGTGGTGAAGTCTGGATCTTGTTGATAAATTTGGGGCCACTCAGATGCCTCATGTCCACAGGAATGGAGCATGGTGGTGAGTGCAACCACGGGAGGTCAACTGAGGAATTCAATGACATGATTTGTGGTCCCTATCTTATACTTGATGTTGAGATGGAACTTCTGCAGGTAGGTGGACCACTTATGATGGCAGTCGTTCTACAACTTCCCCTATGTTTGTATGAATTGTAGAGGCTTGTGATTAGTGTGGATGATTGTCTCCTTTCCCAGAATGTAATGTTTCCATTGAAGATAGGATTGTATAATGGAATACATTTCCTTTTCATATGTGGGGTATTTCCAGATAGTATCTGAGAGTGTCTCACTATGGTATGCTATCGGATGACCCTGTTGAGTGAGAACTACACCTACAACATAGTTAGATGCATCAATATCAATCTTGAATTATTTTAGTAGATCGAGTAAGAAGAGTACTAGAGTTGAGCACAAGCGATGATTCAGATCATAAAATTCTCATTGTTGTTCCTTCCCCCATGTGAATGTTTCCTTGCCACCTCCCTTGGTTACTTGGCTAACAACCCATGCAATATGAGAGAATACCAACATGAACCGTCGATATAAGTTGTCCGGTCCCAAGAAGCTCCGAAGCTCAGTCAGTGTGGTCGGAGATGGACAGTCATGGATGAATTGGATATTAGCTGGATCAACATGTACCCCATACTAATCAACAATGTAGCCCAAGTATTGGACCCTGTTCATGCGAAAGGAGCATTTTTCCAAGTTGGCATATAGCTTGTGCTGTCGTAGAGTGATCAAAACCTGTTGAATATGCTGCATGTTCTCCTCTCAAGTTCTGTTGAAGATGAGGATGTCATCCAAATATACCACCACAAAAGAGTTGGTGAAGGGTCTCAATACATCATCCATCAATCTCATGAAAGTGGCTGGCACATTTGTTAAGCCAAAATGCATGACCAACCATTCGAAGAGACCTTTTTTAGATTTGAAAGTTGTATTTCATACATCAATTGGTTCTATGGGAACTTGGTGGTAGCTAGAATTTAGGTCGATGTTGCTAAAGAAGTTTTCCCCCTTGATTTGGTCAAGAAGGTCATCAATTCTAGGAATTGGGTTTCAGTTCCTGACTTTGATTTTTTTTAATGCTTTGTAATCAATGCATATCCACCAAGTCCCGTCTTTCTTCTACACTAGTACAATCAAGCTTCCACAAGGAGAGGAGTTGGGACTAATGTGCCCCTTTTGAAGTAGCTCTTGTATCTAAGGCTTGATTTCGTAATTTTCCATCAGCTAATGATGATAGATTGGTCCATTAGGTAGAGGTGCAATAGGTTTTATATCAATTGGATTCTTGACTTGGCAGTGCATTTGTACCCTAGTGAGTGAGGAGAAGATGTCTTTGTACTCTTCCACAATCCTATCCACTTGCTTTTGCTACAAAGAGAGGCTCTGTGTAGAGGCCACATATGTGGCGGTGACCTTATGCTTACTGTGAGCCCAGATAAAAAAAGAAGAAGAAATTCTTGGTTTGTGAAATGAAATTACTACATTGCTTAGTAGATATTAAATAAATAGCGGTTGGAAACACTACCTATGGTATCCTATACATTTTTATTCCCAAAGTAATAATAACACTGCAGGGTCTAGACTCATAAAAAACATGTTTCTTCCACAAATATGGTTGTCCTAAAAGAACATCACAAACTTCAAGGGGATCAATAACACACAATACCTTGTCTTTGAAAGGATTTATTCCATAGGGCAGACGACACTGTTGGTTGACATAGAGATCTCTTCCTTGGTGAAGCCATCCGATGGTGTAGGGTTGTGGGTGTGTTGTTGTCGGTAGGTCCAAACTCTTGACGACCTTTGTTGAGATAAGGTTCTTATGACTACCGCTATTGAAAATGAAATGAAGCAGATACCCCTTTACCCACATATGTGAGTGAAAGAGGTGTTCCCCTTCCTTTGGTTCTTCTTGTTTTCTTAGCTGGACTTTGGTGGTAGTGATAGTGACACTACGTTCAACATCGATAATTCACTTCCCTCCTTTTGAATTTGCTTTGGATTCAGAATCGACCTCTGACTCGAAATATTTCACCTCAACCATGAGTGACTGATTGGAGCGACATGCTTCAATGTTGTGCCAAGGGATTTTATGTTATTCACACCATTTTCCCATGTCCTTGTTCGAATTCTCATTACCCTTCTTGTGTTGCGAGTTGTACTAGTTTTCCTGAGAGTGGTCATATTTTATCTGTCTCTTGTTGTGTGGGTTGGGGCTTCCTTTTCCCTACTTCGGTTGTGAGGATTTTGTAGATCCAAACTCTCACCTCTTCTGATTAAATTTTTGCTTGATATTGACAACATATCTATAATTCATACCCAATGATGTGATGTCCAAAAAATCCATTTCTGTTTGAATATATCTATGCAAAAAGTCGTGTTATTTGAGCACCATATTTCACTTAGAGTCTTTGATACCCAATTTTGTGTGCATGGTATGGAAAATGTTGGTGAAATTTGGTATTGTCTGGACCCTTTCTTGGCGTAGGGTGATCCATCTTATGTACTAGTCCTCGTAGCTTCCAACATGGTAGTATTGTTATTTAATGGCATCCATGAAGGAATCCCATGTGGGGGCCACCATAAATATTATAGATTACTCTATGTCCCTTTGCTCAGACTAAGTGTCCCACCAATCCTTAACATGGGGGATGACCTTAAGGAGTGAAAAAGTAATCTTTTACCTATCAGAAAAATTGTGGACCAAAAAATATCCTTTGAGCAGAGTCAACCATTTATCTACAACATATGCATCTATTAGTCCTTCAAATAATGGAATATCAAAATTTACCTATAGCTTGAAGGGGGTTGCATGGCCTCTTGATGAATATTCTTCTCCTACGGGTAGTCTCCAGAGGATCTGTGCAAAGTTGTCTATCATTTCATTCCTTTTTCACGCAAGGGATTACTTGAGAAACATTTTAAAAGGATATCTTGGTCCATCATATTTCTTGTCGTCCCCCATGTTTTTTTTTTGTCTTGACGCGACTGATCTTGAAAAGGCTTGACTGGTTCGAGTCTCAACTTCTTATACCCAGATCTTGTTGGGGACATGCACAAAGAAAAATAAATGAAAAGCATACTGCTCTAATACCATTGATCCAGATTTATGAGTGGATAAAACTGACTAACAGACTGGATACAATAACACAAAGATACGTAGAAAAACAACAAATATCCAATGAACAATAACTGCTATTGACTAAATGAAATAGGTTGAAACTGTAAAACTGCAGAGCTGAAAACAACTTGTTCAAATGGTGGTAGCTATCTTTGAGAAGAGATGTGGCTACTACACACATCCATTTGAGTAGAATCATTACAATGAGGCTCTAGAGGCCTTTTTAACATTACTCATGAATTCCAAAACCTTAGACATCCAAAACCTAACCCTAGGAGGTGAAACGCCAAAAGTTATGTGGGCCCCGCTGGGTAAGTTGGTACCTCAACTTCCCTGAGTTGTAACTTTTGCATACGACCTCTATTTTAGGTGCATGATAGACCATTGGAAAGGTATTTTCTAAAAATACACATTGTGATATCAAACTCTAACTTTTTATATAGTTTGACTATGGCAAGCCAAAAAAACATTGTTTAGGGCCCCAAAACGAACCTGGAAGTACAAAAAGATGTGATGGCATGAAAAATTCCAAAATAAGCCAGTTGGATTAAGTGGGCGGCAACCAGTCTCCACCTGGAAGATGTGTAGGTATTCAAACAACTCCAGAAGTGTAGAACCCACAATTTCAAAGAAGTATAGAAGAACGTTCTGAACTAAAAAATGTCAAGAGGAGCCAATTGGAATAGGTGGGTGGCCACCAATATCCACCTGGATTAGATGAAGCCAGTAATTTCTTGAAATAAATAAAAAATGGACTAGAGCTTTTGCAAGAATATCTCGAAGACATGATAATGATGCCCAAAGACTTATCTAACATCCAGGTTAGTTTGTTAAAAAACACTTATCAGTAAATAACATGGCTTTTCTCCATAATAGCTGGTTAAGAATACACAACTACCATTCTTCAACTTTCTCTCTACATTTTGCAATTTACAAATTAATAAAAATAATTTTTTTACTAGGAAAAGATTAATTCTATAGAAATATATTTTCAATTATCAAATTTCAAGAAGAACACAAAATTTTACATGACTTCATACTTAATCTTCACCATCACTTACTATCATGTTTTCAAGGGTTTTAATTTGGGAAGATGAGTTAGTTGTAAAATTGACCCAATATAATGTGGTACCTAGCCTAATGGAAACAAAAGGCTACGTATCATTTCTATGAAGTTCATCATGCAGTTGTTTCTTCCTTCAAGAAACATATTTTTGGGTAGAAAGCATCGAGACTATATTTATAAGAAACAACTTTCCTGGATAAGAAAGGAACAACTGAAGCCATGTAGCACTACAATGCTATCAAAATTTATTTCTCTCGAGAAAGACCTTTATATCTCCCATATTATGTCTCAGACAAGATATTTGTTGTAGAGGTTTTCACACAATATAGATTTTAGGCTCACTTATTTCATGGAAAAAGAAAGAAGCAATTCATTCCTTTTCCTTAGAGAATTGGAGAAATTTTCTTGAGAATTATTTCAAATATTGATGAACTTTCAGTGCACTTCGACCAACATAACTTAAAGTTAGTAGATTAAATCAAAGGGTTCAAACCTAGCCAAATTTTAATGGATCATATGACATCTTTCGGTTTCATTCTTTGACTTGATAATTCATTTCTATTCAGAGATGAAGATAGTGACATCCAGGACCCTCATGCAATGTTTGTTGAAAATAAACTAGAGGAAATTGAGACTGTCACTAGCACTACTGACCAACATAAACATAGGGGAAGAGTTTTTAATGAAAGGAGTACTCATTCTCCTAATGTATCTCATCATATAAGCATCTAACCAAAACCGAATTCTCAGTCAACAACATAAGAGAAAAATAAGTCTTCAATGGAAAATTCTGACGATGAAGGTGACCTAAACCCTCCCAAGGGAAGTCTCGAAAGACCCCATAAACTTATAGTAACCAACAAAATACAAATATAAATAAATAAGGAAGGAACAAATGATGTCGAACCTAAAGATTAAATCTCTCTTGAAGACATGGAACTAGATGCAAAGATTGAAGATACATAATTCCCCGATGAAGAACACAGAGTGCAAGAAAGTAGACAAGTTGCAGTATAATTTTCCACACAAGAAGTGATTATTTTTGAAGAAAAATACATAACTCTACATAATTATTTGTTTGATAAATATTCAAAGAAATTATTTTTTTAGAAAACGCATTCAAAAAACAAAAAGACTCAAGGAAATTTGATCTCATAACTTGAACTAAATGGAGTTCCACCTTTGAAAATTGTATGAATTCATGAAGTCATAGGTGAATCCCTTAAAATGTCAATTGATGATATGGAGAATGAAAACGCCAATTTAAAGGAAAGAGTTAAAGAATTGGAGAATGCTCTAATTTCATCTCCCATAATTTCCATACCAATTACTACAATTTAGCCCTAGAGAAGCTCTGATAGAACACCAGAATCCAGTTCAATATTGAGAGGGACACCAATATTACTTGTTGCAATCAGAAGATATGTTGGGGAAAATATAAAGAAGATAATTTCTTTAGTCCTCAAGATTTTGGAACTAGCAAGTGATTCCATTTCTTTAGGATCAAGACTGACAAACTTGAGACAATATGTACATGTTGACTTAGAAAATGACAACGAGTTTTATAAAGGAGTTGTTACCTCTTTTTTAATGAAAGACTCAAATATGAGTGAATTAAAAAGAAAATAAGAAGACTTACCCTCCCCGGTCCACATTAAACAATTAAAGGAATGTTGGATTAAAATAATTAAATGTTAAAAAAAAACATTGGTCGATCTTGACACTTTAAGTTTCAAAAAGGTAGAATTGTATTTAAAATTAGTTGATTTAGATCTAGAAGGAAAAACCGAAGAAGTTGATGACCAAAAGATAATTTTAAATTCTATATTTATGACTAAGGAGCAATTTGAAAAGAAATTAGCATCATTGAAATCTATATTAGTCGAGATATTTAACAATTTAACGGAGTATTCATAATTTGAAGTAGAAAGTTGGTTCGTCAATTAGGTAAACACGAATGAAGACATAGAAGACGCATTACATAAAATTTTAATTAACTATCGAGAGATAGAGGATTCATTATTTGATATAAGATTAATACAAGAGGTAACTGTCACACCAACGAGGGATTGCATTGACAATTGACTAAAACAAGCTTTAATAAAAACAATGCAAACAAATCAAGAAATGGCAGTTACAAACAGTCAAAGAATCCCAACAAAGGAGAATACAAAAGGCACCTCAAAAGGAAGATATATATAGAGAGAGACATAAATCCATCACAATGAGTAAAATGATCACATCTTTCATAATTTCCCTATTTTTTTTCTCTTCTTATCCATGAATCATCCAGTTGTGTCTTGTCTTTATTGAAAAAACAAAACCCATTTCTGAACGTTTCCTGCTTTCTTCTTTTCAGGTTCATCCTTATTCCACTTCCATATTATGGTCCATGGGAGCCACATCCCAGTCCATTTGGACAAATGTTATTTTTATTTTATTTACATACTATTAAAGACTATTGTTTTTTGGAACTCCCAAGAGAACTATTTTAGGGTGTAATTTCAATTACTTCTTGAACTCTAATTTATTGAGCATGGGATGTTTGAAGTGCACCTATCATATTCTCTACTATTTTGAATGAAGTAATCTTTTAAATTTCTCTCAATTGCAAACTTTTGTCTTTCATTCTTATGAATGTGATCAAAATTATGATACTTTGATGGATGTGAGAATTATATTATTTTTCATATGATTGTTATTTTATTTTTGTACAATATTCTGCATATCTTGTATTATAGTCTTTGAATATTCTTGGTCCTCTTCTCATGAATTATTTTTGTGAATATATATATATATATATATATATATATTTAACCGATATTATTTTGTATTTTGTTGAGCGATAAAAATTAGAGTTTCTTTAAAGTATCCCTTGTTTTTAATATTTTAATAATCAAGATAAATATTTTAGCCAAAGAGGAGTAACACCTCTATAAAAATGGAGGGGGATTCATATCCTCATGAGGTTAGTTTGGATCTTGACCAATTTGAACATCAAAATGGACTAACACCCAAATATTAATACAAAATAGTAGTTTGTCAAGATCAACGCGTGCCACACAAAGAAATTTTACAAAGGGGAGCTTCTACTCAATTTACACAAAGAAACCTATTATGAAAACACCTTGACTCTTATTTGACGAGTCAACTTGTGCACCCTTCCTTCATTGTCTTAGTCAGAATTTTGAATGAAAACTCTCTCTTCCCTTCTTCATCACTGCAAATCTTGTTTCCTTTGCCTCATAATGGTGTGTCCTGAAACACTAAACTTAACCTCCAAAGTCATTCGTCCACCAACTACCTTTCTTCAAGATGAACTCACCCTCTCTACTCTTCGATGTAGAATCCTCAAGTAATATCAAGTCACCCACTAGGTTTGACTTTCCTCCTTGGGGTAATCTCTCTCTCTTTTCCCTAGATGTTACCTTATACTCATAGCTCTGTGATTATGAAATATGGGTGTCACTTTTTCCTACCTCCTTTTTTTCCCTCTCCCTTGCATACATAGGCACCCAACTTTGCCAAGTGGCGCGTCTCTTTTCCTTGGAGTGGATGCAAACTTTCATGTTTGTCCACTTTTGTTTTCAAGTTGACTTTAGTCTAAGTGGGCATGTGTCCCTTGGGTGATTCGACTGACTGATTGATCCTAAAATATCTTTTAAACGACAATGGTTGAGTTATTATGAATGAGTTAAAATACCATTTAGGAAACTGAAGAAAGAGGAAGAATTAAAGAGAAAACATAGCAGCCATAAGATAATATATAGATCTGAACATAAACATGAAGAACAACAAACCATAAAACACCAAAGTGATAACAGAGTTTGACAATCTCGCCTACGTCTTCGGGCCTTTGTCTGAGTGGGTGAGGCTTTCTTATTTCTGTTCGAATCTTTAAAAGTACATCATAAAAATTCAAAAAAGATTACAAAATGATATGGTCTTGTTCTACTAGATCTCAAGAACCCAACAAAAATGACGTCACTGAAATCGGATGAACGGAGCTCCCATAAATGGTCTACAATGGTTCTCTCCTCAATAGCTTCCCTGCATAAAAATGGCTTTCGCTCAATAATTATTCAGCATAAACTTGTTCTGAACCTTTTCCTTGGCTTCAATAACCTCTGGGTTTTATAGGCTTTAATTTGGTAACAACCTCCCAACTTCTCCCAAAGATATGGCCTCAAAAAGGGCTCAATATCCCCCCAAAATGACCAAAATCCCACAAATCTACTAAGAAAATCAACAAAAATCATAGAATAATGTATAAAAAACCACTTGTCATAAATCAAGGGCACAACCCCTTTTTTGCTGGCTCATGGTCACTTGGAGGGTGGCCATGTGCCCAAGCACTATGGTATTGCGTGATGGCCCCCTTACCGTTCAACTCTTTGTTGTATGCAATGCCATATGTCCCTGGTCCCTAGCTCCATGCGCTACTTTCTTATAACCTACAACATTATCCCCTGGTCTAATGCCTTGGTTGGCAGGCTAGCCTGACCGAACGAGCACTAACCATATCAATGCTTAAGTCCAGAGTCCGAGTCAAAGGCTGTAGTCACATGTGGCCACGATCCGAGGCTTGAGGCTACAACCAATCCCATGCCAAACAATATATACAGGGTCAAGTGGTAAGGGTCATATGATATGTTTTGTGTCGGGGCTGGGGCTAAGTCCCAACCCTTACTCTTTCCACCATAACACATATATCAACATAAATATAAATGAAACCATATATGGTTAAGAACCAAAGTGAGGGCAAGCTGGCTAGCCTGACCCTGCCAAGATGTTTTCCCAGACCAAAGGTTGTAGGTTCAAATCTTGTGCGCTCCATACCTTTTTCCACAACTAATGAACCAATACATGGGTGCCACATGGCATCCCATGACTGGGCCATGTAGCACTGTACCATACGTCAACAATATTTCCATGTGTGAGTGCTTGATTTGACCATTTTCAAGCCATGTTAGCATCTACTGTATCTGCCACGTAAGTCGTATGCACGTGCCATGTGTCACCCTTGCACTAGTGACACATGTCACTCCTTGACTCATCCACTTGTACTTTCCCAGTAAAAAACCTGTCCAAGTCAAAATGATAATGGACCCTGCCACACTAGCTGTACGATCGTACAACCTGTATAGTTAGCTACGATGTGGCACTATACGAACTGCACAATCATCATCTTTTTTTGTCTGTTTGACGAAACGAACAAAATGTGATATATTGACCATACGACATACGTTTGAGCTTGTTCAAGTTGTGTTAGGTTCATATCAAGGAGGACTATGCACACATTCATTTTGAAGTGATTCTGAGAACTTTGAATTTTAGGCCTTCCTGGACCCATTTTGGTCTCAAGATCCAATTTTGGATCACACCTCCCTACTAAAGACCTTTTGGTCCCAAAAATCTTACTGACCAGTCATCAAGTGTGAGATAGGACACCCAAATTGTTCTCTATCTTTAAAATCTGTCTTGTGCACCTGTCTCAACAAGATCAATTGTAAAACAACCATGATAACTGATAGCATATTGTTAGCCACTTGTACTTTGTCACATATTACTGAAGACACTATCATCCATGTTGATAAAATTACTAATGATAACATCAAAAATATGACTGCAAATGAGCTAATATGTTTGTAATACTTGCACAACATTAGCTTATCTTGAAGCAAAGTGTGATTGATTTTCCATTCTACAATCATCTCTTGTTCTTTCTTAAGACCAATTACTTGATTTGAAACAATTATAGGTGTGTTTCTTGCATGAGCCTCCTTTCTTAATTATTCCATGGTTTGAAGAGATTTATTTTCCTTTAAATGATGAGCATGAACCACATATTCTTTTCCTTCTTTGGTTAAGTGATATCAATTATTTTCCCTATAGAAGATTTCTTTACGATCATACAAGTAAGAACTGCCTAATACCATCCCACATTCATTGAGTGGCACCACATCACATGTTACCTTGTCCACAAACTTAGACGAAATTGCAAACTTTAATGTAAATTTCTTTGTTATGTGCAATTGATGATTGTTTCTTATCCATTTAAGTGTGTAAGGCTTATGATGCATCTGAGTGTTTAATCCCAATTTTTTAATCAATTCTTTTGAAACCAAGTTAGATTGAGATCCACTATATATCAATGTGTTGACCTTAGTATGCCTCATTGTGAACCTTATGTGAAACAATTTACTTCTGGCATCAAATCCATCACTAATTTTACCTACCAAACCAACCAATGAGACTTTAGATTCATCACCTGAATCTGACCCCAAGTCTATTTGGTGTGTTTCTACTGCAACTGTTTGCCTCCCTTTTCTCTCTTTGAACCACTTTGGTCTCTTCTCGGGATGCAATTTCCAGCAATGGTCATCATCATGCCCTTCTTTCTTGCAATGCTTGAAAGAGGGCTTCTCTTCCTTTCTGGCCATTGAATTTTCCTTCTTTCCATTCCACCTCTTTTTGTCCTCTTTCCTTGAAGACGATTCCCTTGATACACCAACTCCCGTTTTCCCTGCTTCAATGTACGTAACTTGAACATAAACCTCATCAAGATTAGTAGGTCTAAACATGAATACAATGTTACGAATATGTGTAGGTAAACCTCCTATATACTTCATAATATTTTCTTGGGTATGTAAAGGAATATCTAACATCAATGCCATCTTATGAAAAACATCTGTGTATTCTTGCATTGTTTGTCCTTTTCTTAGTTTAAGAGCTTGACATTCAATTAAATCTTTCTCCTTATAACCCAAAGGATATAATTTCTTTCTAAGTGCAGAAATAAAACTTTGCCATGATGTAAATGCATTACCCACTTGTTCCATGCCATTTTGCAACTTACTTTGCCGCTAGATGGGTGTTGTGCCTACAAGTCTAAGTGATGCCAACTTGATCTAAGTTGCTTCATCCTTGATATGTTTCACTCTGCAATAAGCCTCCATTTGTCTGACTTAATTATCAAGTCTCTTTGCAATGACTTGACCATCATACATAGGTAATTCAAATTTCACATCAAGCTTAAGTAAAGGCATTTCTTGTTTATGTTTATGGACATGTTTTCTTGCAGTGGATTTAGAACTTGAACTTGAAGAAGAAGAAGAAGTTGATGGAGAAGAAGGAGGTGAAGGAGGAATTTGAGGAGGATCATCTTCTTATTCACTTTTGACCTTTGAAGATTCACCTAGATTCAGTATCTTCCATTCCAAGTAATCCTCATACAAAACCTTCATCATCTCCGACACGACGAAGAAAGTTTTTAGAAACTCTTTCTCGTCATGAGAAAGTCCCTCTTCCGATGCTATCTTCTCACTTTGAGAAGTTATCTTTCTCAATCCAATCAATGGATTCTCTTCAACAAGCTCACCTTCTCCACCATTCAACCTTTCCCTGGTAATCATGCAAACTCAAAAACCAACCATCAACTAGCTCTGATACCATTTGATCCAAAAAGATCTTTTAAATGACAATGGTTGAGTTATTATCCATGAGTTAAAATACCATTTAGGAAACTGGAGAAAGAGGGAGAATTAAAGAGGAAACATAGAAACAATAAGATAATATACAAATCTGAACATAAGCATGAAGAACAACAAACCATAAAACCCCAAAGTGATAACAGAGTTCAACAATCTCATCGATGTCTTCAGGCCTTTGTCTGAGTGGGTGAGGCTTTCTTATTTTTGTTTGAAGCTTTAAAAGTACATCATAACAGTTCCAAAAAGGCTACAAACTAATCTAGTCTAGTTCTACTAGATCTAAAGAACCCAACAAAGCTGACGACACTGAAATCGGATGAACGAAGATCCGAGAAATGTCCTGCAAAGGTGTTCTCCTCAATAGCTTCCCTACATAAAAATTTCTTTGGATCAATAATTCTTCAGCATTAACCTATTTTGAACCTTCTCCTTGGCTTCAAGAACCTCTAGTTTTTATAGGCCTAAATTTGGTAACAACCTCCCAACTTCTCCCCAAGATCTTGCCTAAAAAAGGGCCCAATATCCCCCCAAAATGACCAAAATCCCACAAATCTGCTGAGAAAATCAACAAAAATCATACAATAATGTATAAAAACCTACTTTGGCATAAATCAAGGGTGTAATCCCTTTTTCGCTGGCTCCTAGTCACTTGGAGGGTGGCCATGTGCCCAAATGTTGTGGCCTAGTGCAGTGGCCCCCTTACCGTTCGACTCCTAGTTGTATGCAATGCCATATGTCCCTGGTCCCTAGCTCCATGCGCTACTTTGTTACAACCCGAAACCTTAGCCCCTGGTCTAGCGCCTTGGTCGGCGGGCTAGCCTGGCCGATTGGGAGCTAACCCTATTGATGCTTAAGTATGGAGTATGGGTCAATGATTCTATGCTATAGTCACATGTGGCCACGATCTGAGGCTTGAAGCTATAACCAATCTCGCGCCAAACAATATATACATGGTCGAGTGGTAAGGGTCATGTGATATGTTTTGTGTCGGGGCTGGGGCTATTCCCATCCCTTACTTTGTCTTCCATAACAAATATATCAACATAAATATAAATTAAACCATATATGGTTAAGACCCAAAGTGAGGGAGGGTTGGATAGCCCGAACTTGCCAAGAAGTTTTCATAGAATAGAGGTTGTGGGTTCAAATCTCGTGCACTCCATACCTTTTTCCACAACTAACGAACCAATACATGGGTGCGACATGGAATCCCATGACTGGGCCATGTGGCACCGTACCATATGCCAACAATACTGCCATGTGTCAGCTCTCGATTCGACCATATACTAGCCATGTTTTTGCCATGTCAACATCTATTTTACCTTCCACTATACCCGCCACATAAGCCATACAGATGTGCCACATGTCATCCTTGCAGTGGTGACATGTGTCACTCCTTGAATCGTCCACTTGTACTTTCCCAGTCAACAACCTATCCACATCAACATGCCAATGCACCCTTCCACACCAGTTGTATGACCTATACAGTCAGTTGCCACATGGCACTGTACAAACTATACATACTATACATTCATCATCATTTATTGCATGTTTGACGAAATGAACATACTACGATATATTGAGAATATGACATTTGTTTGATCCTATTCAATTTGCATTAGGTTCATATCAATGAGACCTATTCACACGTCCGTTTTGAAGCCATTATGAGAAATTTGATTTTTAGGCCTTCTTGGACCCATTTTGGTCTCGAGATGTCATGGCCAACCTATCTCTTCGGTATGACATCCAATGCTTCAATAGAGCACCCACCTCATGTTTTTTTCTTCATCAAGAAAACTTTTGTGAATTTGTTCCTTGGTATGATATGCCTAAGGAACCTCAACCTCATCTTATAAGAATACCTTTGTCTACCTCAACCAAACTGAGCATTCTACCCGTCCTGACTCATTTTTCTTGACTTGTAGTGGAGCGACACACACTTTGGATGGACGCCCCAAGCCTTACATCCTCCCCCACTCTAAGTCATTGTTGTATTGACAACATCCACAAAAATATGTCATCTCCAAGTCTTCTCGAAATCATGCCTCCATCACAATTGCCGCTAGAAATTCCAATTTTCATGCCAAAATGGAAACCCCAAATTCCTCTTTTGTGTAAACTTCAAGTTTCTTGTGAAGTGGAAACCCCAACTTTCCACAATAGCTATGATCAATATATAACACCATGCAACTATCCTCACTTCCCAAAGTCATGGCGCAACCAACCTGCCTCTCCCCAACTTTGTTTGGAATGTATTCCAAGATACCTTCATTGTCATGAATATCTCTTCTTTGCTATGATCCGATCACAAACCCTGTCGCCACCTCAATAAAAAATGAAAATTTCTAAGTGTTGAAATATTTTGCTGAACTAATGCACCAATACTCCAACCATCCCATCATGTCTCCACATATTGAACAAGTTGGGTAGCTAATCCAACTTCATGCTCAATCTGTGAAAGTGTACTTCCCCATGACTTTCCATAGCTATTTCTATCCAATATCCACCACATGCTCAACCCAAGAAAACCAAGGTAGGATTGCACCTACCTCTTTGTTTTTTTTATCATCCAATTCCTCCACAACAACCAAGTATTAAACAAGCTAATCATTGTTCTTATGAAGATTGACCCCTTCACTATGCCATTTCACACTAACTCGTCTGAATTCCTGATTATTTGGATGACTAGTCCAACCATCTAATTCACCCACACGATGGGACACCTCCATGTCAAATTGATCTCCTCCATATGCAACTCAACCAATCCATATAATAACTTGCCAAGGTAGACTCGCTTTCCCTTCCATGCTACGATATAACTCCAAAACGAAGTCTTCCTTATAAATTCATTAATGTCATTGCCTACTTTGGCTACGAAGCTACTGTCTCTTCCTCCCATCGTCACACTCAACTCATCCCATAACCAATCTATTCAAAAATTCAAGGGTATCATGGCATGTCTACCACCCATACGACCAACCAAATTCACCCTCTTCAGTCATTCAGCCACAAAATGTAGGATCCATGGGATTTCCTTATCGTTGTTGCAACCATGCCCTCCATAGCACCATGGTTTGCTAACAAGTCTTCCCAAGTCAAGTGTGATCCTATATTCATAGGTCAATCTCCCATCCTCTTCATCACATGTCTATGAAACTCCCCAAGTACACAAGTCTCACACATCCAATAGTCTCTTCGTTCATGCTTCATTTCAACCTGTCTGTGTGATCCTCCAATTTGTATAATTCAATAAACTACTCTACAAGTGTCTCAACATACTATTCAAAGTTCTCCAAGGTAAACGAGTCATCACAAATCCCGTTCATTTCTTGTAATGAACTAACTCATTTCTATCCAAGTTGTTTCCTTTTTTGGATTTATGTTGCAATGCTCAAGTCATCTCATGATGAATTAATGAAAATGACTAAGGAACTTATACTCCAAGTACCTCATCTAAAATCCTCTCAAATGAAGCACACACCTCACTTTTATTCATCTCATCCAGCCCTTAAATGAACCTCATTAGAGAGCTTGACAACAATCAAAATCCTCTTTATCTCCATAATCAAATATGCATAAGTCCACTTCTTGAACTCTCCCAAGTAGGTTTCCCCAAGTCCTCATACACATCTTCTCCCACCAAGGTGCTCTAAACTTCTCTGTGACTTCAATGAAGGTAAAAACACTTGGAGTTCCCCCGAGTCTGCAATGGAAACGTGTCTCCATTGTCTTCATTTAAGTATTCCCATCTCCCTTCAAAGGATCCAACATAAAAATCTAGATTCTGCCAAGAAATCAAAATTATCATGCTTATTCACGACATTTTTGACAACCCATGGTTCAATTATTCATATTATCCCAGGTCCGTAACTCATCCCCAAACCACCAAGTCTGATTACGAAATGAACCTCCTTGTTGTGGCTCAAGAGAAATTTCTTCCCGATGAAATTTTCGACTAAGTTAAAAACCTATGATGCATCCAAGTCACCACACTCCCACTAAACTGACTATCCATACCTCACTTTTCTTCATCACCAAGGTGCCAAGCTCCACGACACACTTCATCATATTAATATTTCACTACAACCGAAGCTATGCAACAACATGACCCAACGACTATGTATAACTAATCCCAAAAAATACACATCTCTAAAAGGTGCCTTTAAATTGTTCACATCAAGCCTTCAAATCAACTCTACGATACTCAAAACTTAGTCTAAGTCACCTTCTCTAGGCACTCAAACAACCCCATCTTCACTTCCTATCATCTTCACGCCCTTGAATTCTTTCACATCAAGACACCATGCAAAAAACACCATACTATTAAGTTACCTTCTATTAACTGACTTGTGTACTATGGGAAGAGTCATTTCTTCTAAAGGATGAAATCACTATCCACAACCCAACTGACTCAACTGCTATTCTAGGCAGTGCATGGAACAAAGATGTCATGGTGAAAATGTGCTCAACAGACTGCCATGTGACCAAAACTTCATTCTCATATCTCATCTCACAACAGTGACAGGTCCACCAAATCATTGATCAAAAAAACTTCTGTAGTCTTCTCTGATGTGCACTCTGATACCACTTGTTATGATGATGACAATGGTGAAGTGCTCACCAACTGCTTACTGAAACGAACCCAAACTATTCCCTATTTGACTGCTTGAGTTCTTTGCTTGTTTATTTTTGATACCACTTGTCAAGACGTTGGGGAACCCTTAGTTGGATGGTATAATCACCCAACATTCCCAACACTCTGTGACATAGAGGATTTTCAACTCGGTGGCAAAGACACACCACTCTACTCGGCCCAAACTATGCCTTCGATTCATTTCATTTATTACTTAAGTTATGTGTGCATCTTATTAATTGGAAGTTTACAAAAAGTAAAGAGAGAATTCATACACAGTAAAACAAAATGTGAAAGTGGGAGGAAAAACTGGCATAGCACCCAAATATTAATACAAAACAATAGTGTGTCGAACCCAACTTTTTCCACACAAAGAAAGTTTACAAAGGGGAGCTTCCACTCAGTTTACACAAAGAAAGTTTACAAAGGGGAGCTTCCACTCAGTTTACACAAAGAAACTTGTTACGAAAACACCACAACTCTTCTTTGGCAAGTCAACATGTGTGCCCTTCCTTTTTTGCCTCAGTTAGAAGTTTGACTGAAAAATATCTCCACCCTTCTTCATCATCGAAAATCCTTCTTCCATTTCCTCATAATGGTGTGACCTGCAACACTCAGCTTCACCCTCAAAGTCATTCATCCACCAACTACCTTTCTTCAATATGAACTCGCCCTCTCTGTTCTTTGGTGTAGACTCCTCAAGGTAACTCAAGCCACACTAGGGTTGACGTGGCTTCTTGAGAGGAGATCACCCTCTCTACCTCATATGTTTCCTCAAATGCCCAACTCTACAATTATGAAAGATGTGTGTCACTTCTACCTGCTTCCTTCATTTTGTCCTCTCCCTTACATATATAGGCACCCAACTTTCCGAAGTGGTGCATCTCTTTTCCTTGGAGAGGACACAACATTTCATGTTTGTCCACTTTCATTTTCAGACCAAATTTATTCTAAGTGGGTGCACCTCCCTTGGGTGAGTCGAATGTAATGTCCCCAATACTTGTTGGGATATAATATTGTGTTTGCTACTCAATTGATATTTTTTTTCTGGTTATGTGGTTTTGTCGAACAATTTGTCTTACATATGATTTCAATGTCATAAATTGATTTATCACTTTTCACAAACCATATATATACCATAACAAGAGTCATTATGTCAAACATATTACATGCATACATTGTACTCATGGAATAGAAGAGATAATGTAGGCACATTTTATTATGAATGGAAACACCAACACAATACAATCACTAATGGATACTACAACAACTACAATAACTTAATAAAACACAAAATAACTATCTCAAGACTTGGAAATGATGCCAATATCTCATCAATAGCTTCTTCTCTACTCAAGGACACTCCAACAACTTTCTTCCTTCTCAAAGACTATTTTTGATCTGCTACAAACCCTCCAAAGGATGTCCAAACCTTTAGACCTCACAAAGTTGTTGTCATCCTACCTCAAATAGGTAAATTGTCCCCTCCAGTGTTTTATATGGCCACATGACTTAACTCTAACTCCCATGGCCTATAATGAGAGCTATTGGCTGCTATCCTAGAGAATATGGCTACAATAGATGGAATTACGACCCTCTCCAACTCCCATACGACACAATAATAGGCTTGCGACCCTCCTCTAGAGACCCATGGCTCTTCCTACCTCACATTCCATCCCAAAGGAATGGGCTTGGCCTCCCTAGAACCCTCCTAGTTCCATGATCTTGCCACAAGATATAGATCGACCTTCAATGGAGCCCACTAAATCCTCCAATCCTGGTGCCATGGACCTGGAACAAATGTTTTTGGCCTAGTCCTAGGGAAATCGATACTCCTAAGATGAAGACAAGTAATAATATGAAGCTCCAACATAAACCCCAGATGGATTTCCCCTTTGTCTAGCTAGGATGGATGTTGCGCCACTGAAACCAAACCCAATTATGAAAGGTTTTTTCCAAAGACCCAAAGAAAACCTTGACTCCAAGAGCACTCCAAATAAGCTGTCGAATAATAATTTGGAAGGTGAGGCTCTACCATTCATTTATACTTCTCTGAACCCATTCTATATATATCCTCCTTTGAACAAATCCATATGACCTTTATTTCCCCTTTTAATTTTCATTTAAATATTGATAATCACTTTATAACCCCTTTTTAATGTCACAAAGTGACTACTTGGCTTGTAAGTCATTCCCTGACGCCAAAAGTGTCTTTTTCATCATCCAAACTTTTATATATTTTAGTCCTGATTCCAATGAGATATTACATCAAGGAGTTTCCTCAAACAATATGACCCAAATAACACCTTTGGTGCATTTAATTAATTTATACTCAATAATACCCTTAATTTACAGGAATCGTCGGAATGCCACTGAACCAAGAATGAACTGCGCATAAGTGATCATGATGATGAAATAAGGTGAATGGAATAGACTAGGCCTCATATGAATCTTCCAATTCACTCAAGCCCCTTGTTAACCTCCATTTACCCCTCTGGTCAGGCTGAGATAAACCCATAAGGTCACCTCCAAGTGTAAAGTAGAGGAATCCAAAAATGGGGAAATTATAGTCCTCCCTTCCCAAATATTACTTTTCCTCAAGCAATGCTATCACAACATGAAACTTTATCGAATGAACCATATTGAAACTAAAAATGATACTAGGGTCCCATATCACCATGTAAGATGCAGTTGAGCATCCTACTCTCAAGGCGTGGTCCAGTAAGGTACTAACATAAGAGGTCTCCTGAAAAATTCCAACAAGTAAGGAAAATCAATGCTGAAACAACTCAATCAACCCCTCAAGAAACTGCTCTATTAGGGAACCAATCTCATGAAATAAAACATTAGCTCTCGTCTCTGTGTTAGCTACTAAATTTTCTAATATTGAAATTCCAAGGTCCCAAGTTAATTTTAGAAAGGGACCACCATGTTGACGTTGTGCCACACTAATAATAACCATATGATTTTCATGCTCAGTCTACATCCTCCTCTCCTAGAAATCCAAGATGAAATACCTGTAAGGGATGAACCTACTACCATGAATAACATCTCACATAGGTATCCAGGTGAAGTCACATCCTCGAAATTCACTACTACACTCGATCTAGAATATCATAAAAGGAAGTATGTCCAGATCATTAAAAACGACTCTATGTTTCTCATAGACTCTAAACATCTCTCCACTAGATAGCTCTATCACTTCTGCTACCCCACACTCCAAAGAAATCACCAGGAAGTGTGTGAAATGGTTAATTGTTGCATATGTACTACCTACCCATTTTACCCTTGTTAAACCTGTGATGCAATCTGTCAACATACTCTCCCACTCTCGTCCATAAATGGCCAAAGACTGCATCAATCCTATGGGATGAGTGTGACCCAACCTATTCTATTGAAAGTCGTACACTCCCCCATGTCTCCCCCTACATTGTCCGCAAAGCCCCTCCCTAGGAACCTATCTCAGGCCTTCCTAGATGATGTGAAACACTCTCTGCTCATAATACTGATCTGCAAGGTGCTACTACAAGAGACCTCCTAAATACCACCAATCAAGAGATTTATTAGATATTGTAAAGGATCAGACCATCCTGCATAGAATCACCCTCTCAGGAAGCTAGTCCAATGTCCTATGGAAATGTGATCCTAATAATAAAAAATGAATCTCCCAACTGCCAAAATGTCAACCCATGAAGTCCCAAGGTCCCAAGCTAGCCTCAAAAGGAACCCACCATGATGACGCTACACTACTCTAATCATAAGTGGTTGGGTCTCATGCCCAAACTACGGTCTCCACTCCTGGAACCCGAAGTTGTAATGTATAGAAGACCCTACCCCACTACTATGGATCATACCCTTCATATGGACATTAATGGAATAAAAGTCTACAGGTCCACCATCATACCCGATAATGGGTATAGAAAAGGAAAATCCATCTTTCCATATAGCATGTGCCCCACCATTTCCTCTTGGGGTGTCCCAAAAATGGAACATACCAATCATATGAGTTCCTAGAACCCACATCCAATATAGAAGTCCATTATCCCTCCCACCATTTGAATCCAAAAGTGATACACCTGTAACCATTGGAAACCTAATATGCCAAATATTTCATCCAACTGATGGAAAAAAGGTACTAGGAGTCAACTTTCCTCCTGCTAATTCGCATAACCCCTGCCAAAATATACTAGAAAATGTGTTGTCCCGAACAATGCCAACATACTTAGGAAACCCATGGAGTCTATAAACCTCTCCTAAGAACAACTATGATTTCTGTGGTGCCTCATACTCTGATGGAATCGTAAAGAAATATGCCAACTTAGTCCACCGACCATAAATGAAATAAATACAGTCCCTATCATACACCTTTGAATTATTCTGTTGACAATTCTTGCACTCCCTCACATGTTTCAATACATCATCCTTGATTACATTCCATGCGAACGTCTCTCTGATCTGTTGGTAAGTCCCGAAGTATCCATGGTGTCCTACCAAGGGCGTATCATACATAGCCCTCATGATTTCATATCTAAGTGTGGAATCTAGAACCAAGTATATGCTACCTCTATAGTAGATGATGTCATCCACCACTCTGTACCTATCATCCTAAATGTGACCATCCATCAACTCCCAAGAAAATCAGTCCTTGGAATATTCCACTAGGTGGGACTTCCAATCAGCTAAAATCATTGGAACCAATCCAATGTATCATGGATCTCCTCCTGATGTGTTTGTACATCATGTATGTTGATCATTGTATCAATCACTACACTAGTGTCAGCTGAATCTGGATCCCAAATTGGATGTGTCCTCATTGGTAATATACTTGTCCCCACAATCCATGGACGCATTTACTTTCTTGTTGACTAGTCCACAAAGTATATGCTTAATTGTCTCATTAGTGGTCATGACTTGAACCTTCAACGAGATTTTTAAAAAAATGACTCTTGATTCCCATAATGAAAAATATGTGTATAATCAAAAACCTCTGGGTCATACATCTTTGCAAAATCTTGAAAATATGCAAGGGGTGACTCTCATCCCAAATTATCATGTGACCTTGAAGCTCTCCAACAACAATTTTCCACCAATGTGTGCATGTCATCAAAATGTCTCATGGCTGTCACAATTTTGTTTTCACTTACCTTCAATTTGTTTTTCCAATGATGTGGCTCATGGAAAAAATCATTCTCAATCAAATTTTCATATTTGTTTTCTTCCTCACACTTCTCAAAATTATCTTTGTCCTTTATAAATAACTCATGAGAAGGGAGATCAACCTCCAAAGGTAAATCTTCCCATGCTAAGTCATCATCATACTTAGGTGTAATCACACCCAAATAGTCGTAAGCATCATAAAAATGATAAGATGTTGATGTTGATCAGAAAATAGTATTACATGGGCTATTATCATGTCCATCACATATGCTATTGTCATTACCCTCATAGGCCATCTCTAATGGTGTATCAAATATTGATTTCCTATCATCCTCCTTGCACTCATCCCTATCATAAATAGGTGCATGCTCATCCAAAAGGTCATTCTTTCCTTCACACTCCTTCATCTTTTTCCCTGTTCTTTTAAGGGAATCCTCATCCGATGCTAATTGGGGCTCATACCACTCATGACGTTCGATAGTGCAAAATTATTTGAATGTCACATCTGTGTAAAATGCCCCACTAAGCACCATATACTCCCTCAAACAATCTGTAAACTACTCATCTTAAGCCAACTAATTTTCCAAATCTTGCTCCCACTGATTTTCCATATGAAATTTCTTCTTACTTAATACCCTTCATGATGGGGGGATACAATGCTATGACACCATTGTAATTTCCCCAATACTTGCTAGCTATAATTTACCTAATACTTGTTGGGATAGAATATTGTGTTTTATACTCAATTGATGTTTGTTATGTTTATGTGGTTTTGTCGAACAATTTTTCTGACATATGATTTCAATGTCATAAATTGATTTACCACTTTTCACAAACCATTTGCATATACCATAACATCAGTTATTATGTCAAACATATGGCATGTTTCCAATGTATTCATGCAATAGAAGAGATAATGTAGGTGTATTTTATTATGAATAGAAACACGAACACAATGAAAACACTAATGGCTACTACGACAATTGCAATAACTTAATAAAACACACAATATAACAATCTCGAGACCTAGAAATGATGCCAATATCTATTCAATAGTTGTTTCTATGCTCAAGGACACTCCAACAACTTGTTTCCTTCTCAAAGAATATTGTCGATATGCTAAAAACCCTCCATAGGTAGTCCAAACCTTCAAGCCTCACAAAGCTATTGTCGTCATGAAATTGTCCCCTCCAACATTGCAAATGGCCACATGACCTATATCTAACCCCCAAGACTTGTAATGGGAGCTCTCGACCCTTCTCCTAGATCCCATGGCTATAGAAGATGGCCTTACGACCCTCTCCAATCCCCATACAACACAATAATAGGCTCACAACCCTCTTCTAGAGCCCCACGACTCTTCTTGCCTCACATTATATCCCAAAGGAATGGGTTTGGCCTCCCTAGCACCCTCCTAGTGCCACGATCATGCCTCAAGAGATAGATCGGCCTTCAATGGAGCCCACAAAATCCTCCAATCCTAGTGCCACAGACCTGCAACAAATGTGTTTGGCCTCCTCCTAGGCAGATCGATACTCACAAGCTGAAGACAAGCAATACGATGAATCTCCAACATAAACCTTGAATGGATTTCCCCTTTGTCTAGTTAGGGTGGATGTTGCACCACCGGAACCAAACCTAATGATGGAAGGGTTTTTTCAAAAATCCCAAATAAAATCTTGGCTCGAAGAGAACTCCAAATAATATGTCAAATCATAATGAGGAAGGTGAGGTGCAACCCTTCCTTTACACTTCTATGAACCCCTTCTAGATCTCTCCTTTGACCAAATCCACATGACTTTTATTTCCCCTTTTAATTTTCATTTAAATATTAATAATCACTTTATAACCCCTTTTTAATGCGGGAAAGTCATTACTTGTCTTGTAAGTCATTCCTTGACACCGAAAGTGTCTTTCTCATCATCCCAACCTTTATATATTTTTGTCTTAATTCCAATGAGCTATTACATGAAGTTGTTCCCTCCAACAATATGACCCAAATAACACCTTTGGTGCATTTAATTAATTTATACTCAATAATACCCTTAATTTACGAGAATTGTCGAGATGCCATAGAACCAAGACTGAATTGTGTGGAATTGATCTTGATGATGATATAAGGTGAATGGATTAGAATGGGCCTCATATAACTCTTCCAATTCGCCTGAGCCCCTTGTTAACCTCCATTTACCCCTCTGGCTAACCTGACATAAACCCATAAGGTCGCCTCCAACTCTAAAGTAGGGGACTCAAAAAATGGAGACATTACATCAACCAACTCACTTGAGCACATCCACATTCCCCCTAGCCGACTTGTTGTTTCCATTTGGGTGCACAAGTTGTGCCTTGACCGTTCGTCCAACCTCTTGCTTGGAAAACATTTTCGCACGTCTCCTTGGTTTCTCTTCTTGGTCGCTCTCCTTGGCACGTCGATCACCCGAGTTTCCTTTTGTTCGTTGAAATGAATTCTCCCCTGCTAGAGAGCACAACCAACGTCCTGACCGACCTATCTCTTCGGTGGGGCGTCCAATGCTTAGGTGGAGCGCCCACCTCATGTTTTCGTCTTCGTCAAGCAAACTTCGGTCAAGTTGTTCCTTGGCATGACATGACAAATTAACACCAACCTTACCTTATAGCAAGACCTTCGTCTCCTTGAACCAAACCGAGTGCTCTACCTTGCCTGACTCGTTTGTCTTCACCTACAGTGGAGGGATGCATGCTTGGGCTGGGCGCCCCAAGCCTTACAATTATGTTGTTGATAAAGTAGCTGAATGATCAACTTTACTTTGTCATTTTGTTCAAGCAGAGGTGGCCAATGTATCCTCTCCTTTAGTTCTGCAATAAGTTTCTCCAACTCAATAAGATAAATTCTCCCAAGACATTCTACACTAACATTGCATACCCCATGTGTACTACATATTTCTTTGATGGCAATGAATCTGTTAACGGGCCTCAATCCTTCACTATTTTGATTACTGAGTGTTATGTGTGCATGTTGTGTAGATTGTTGGTGTAGAT
Source organism: Picea glauca (assembly GCA_000966675.3). Classification (NCBI taxonomy): domain Eukaryota; kingdom Viridiplantae; phylum Streptophyta; class Pinopsida; order Pinales; family Pinaceae; genus Picea; species Picea glauca. The sequence continues at coordinate 71,415 of JZKD02S1730067.1, read as the reverse complement.
CACTAATGCAGATTGTTGTTTGGCTACTGGATGGGAATGAGGTCACCCAGGCCATGTGGGGGTTTGATCATTGTGTGTTGTCTCTTCCTTCTATATCAGTGGCTTCTCTCTCACAGGAATATTTGAAGATTCGTGCTTTGTTGTGTGGCTTCTTCAAAACTAGTGCACAACAAATCAATTCTAGCATAAAGAAGAAGCTCGCACCGACTACTCTTCTGAAATTTGGTCACATGCTAGTGTTAACTTTTCTGAAAACCCCTCCTGGAAAATGTGTTCTCAGAGATCGGATAGAACTTGTAAAAAATATCACCCACTTCAAACTTTACATTAGCAGATGCAACTACCTTCTCTACTGAACCAAAATCGGATCACCTAGTTCAACTAAAAATTCTAGAAATAAAGGCCATCATTAGATTACTTCACAAGCTATAGGAGATACGGATCTGCAAATATCATACATTTTGCACGAAAACATCTCGAGGCAATCCATCTCTACTCACGCTTCCAAACATCCAATTGGATCTCTCTGATTTTCAAATTATAAGGGGGTTAAATTTTATTTCAAATATCTCAATGCGATCTATCTTCACCAACGATATTTTGGATCTCTATAAAATATAAATTTCTTGATTTCTCAAATGATAAACCACGTATTAGACCCCAACAAAAATGATTTTTCTACAAGTTCTGAGAAAGAATAATCATACGGAATCTGACCCAGAAAATCTCTCAAAAGAGCATTGATCAAACAAATCTAAAAAAGAAAATGAAAGGAGATTGACTCGCATTGGACCCTTCCTTTGATAGATCTCACTCATATGAATCGAAAGCATGTTTTGTTCGTGAGGCTTTATGTGTCATTTCTTTCCTTAATGACCCAACAATGTGGTTGTGAGCATACACCAGTGGTGGTATCGCTTGGATCTGCACCAATATAAATGACAAGTGTCGAGGAAACTCACAAAACAATATCGGTCTTTAAATGCATTTTGATTGGGACTCATAGTCTAACAACAAGGTCACAATTCTTTTAACCACTTGTACATATGGTGATTCAACCTTGCTATTTAGGCCTTATAGCAATTAGGATTTCATCACTAGAATTCCCCAATTTCATTCAATAACCCAGATTTGATAGTACTTCTCTTGATAGTAAGTATATTTAGACAGATACTTCTAACTTACAATTGTGTTACCAATTAGTTTGACAAGGTTGTCATGTTTCTTTTTTATTCCAGACATGTTAAACTATTGATCTGCCCACTTAGTCTCACAATAGTTAGGACATATCCACTGATGTTAGGTATGATTAAAATTCACAATTAAGACTATACAACCTCTCTTAAAATATAAGTCCAAATATGTCATGATGATTACCCTACTTCATAAGAGAGGGAGTAATATTTCCCAATAAAAAACTACTCTAACACGTTCAAATGTATTACCGATCACAACCTTGCAACAGTTTTACTTCTTGCTATCATCTACATCACACTACCATTATTGAATCATAACTAAATGCCTCAACCATAAATTCATTACTTTGGAAATTCAATCACCTTACTTAATAAATGCAATAGTAAGTTTTAAGAACAATAATCATTCTTACCTACAATAAATAAAACCATGGAATGAAACAACCTTCCTTCTTACACATACACAAATCACATGTAGTCATCATTGTTCACACTTAGAAGTATTTTCTCACTTAATCCAAAATAAACAACCAATCATTGGAATACAAGCTTTTTACTCTTCATGATAGGTTTAAGTTCATCAATCTCTATGACCCATCCTATCCATAATCTAAGTATTTTCTCACTTAATCCAAAATAAACAACCAATCATTGGAATACAAGCTTTTTACTCTTCATGATAGGTTTAAGTTCATCAATCTCTATGACCCATCCTATCCATAATCTA
>JZKD02S1730067.1:54809-66151 GCA_000966675.3 Picea glauca | reverse complement strand
TTGATTGATTTATTGTTAAGTTCATAGTGATTGAATTTTATAAAAAAAATATCTTAATCATAATAGTTTTATTAATTATTAATACTCATTGTTTATATATATGTGTGGTATAAATATTTATCCGCTATATATTTATTTTCAGAGAAATTTACTTAATATTTATTACTTGTTTTTAAGAGGGATATACTAACTGGATCGGTTGCTAAAAGAATGAGAAAATATTTCATTGTATCGCTCACATTATAGAAGAATTCTTGGATCCAAGAATTGAGAATGCCAAGTTTATTTTTATCCAGAATGAGATAAACACTTATAAAAACAATCTATTAGATTTATTAATAAATATGAGATTATCTAAATACAATCTTCATTGTACATTTCAACCAATTAGATTGTTTCTTTGTGAATTTCTATATGAAAATCTTTTGAATTTATTCCCAAAGAATCTTCCACCATTCTTTCTAACAGAAATAGTTATATATTTATTTTCAAAGAAACTGACTTAATATTTATTACTTGTTTTTAAGAGGGATAGACTAACTCAAATTGAATTAAAAAGAAAGGTCACTAGATCATGATGAAAAGTGTGCCACTTGTTTTAATCTTTATAAGAGTGAGGGTAACTACCTTTTATTAGATTAAAATTAGAAACTCCTTTAACATCCAAATCTTAATTTTCTTATTTTCTTTCTTCTCCCCTTCTCATCTATTTTTTTTTTTCTCCTCCCTTCTCACCTATGATTTTATAGAGTTTTAATCTTTATAAGAGTGAGAGTAATTACCTTTTATTAGATTAAAATTAGAAACTCCTTTAACATCCAAATCTTAATTTTCTTATTTTCTTTCTTCTCCCCTTCTCATCTATTTTCTTTTTTCTCCTCCTTTCTCACCTATGATTTTATAGTTTCTAGTTTTTTTTTTTTTTTTTTTCACATAAAAGTTATGATTTCAAGCATAGAGAGGCTAACCATGATTTCAAACATGGATGGTTACCTTTCATTCCTTTCTTCATTCTCATTTTTTTTTTCATTATTTGAATGATTTATTTATTTTTAAGTGGTTTTTTTTTTTTTTTATAATATCTTCGTAATAGATTTAATAGATTGGAGATTTAAATATTTTAGTGTAACATTTCATACATTATGAAGATCTAAGAGTATTTTTTTTTTTTTTTTTAATTTTTTAATTTGAAAAAAATAGGACATATTTATTCATCGAAGTATTTTTACTTTTGTTTGGAGGTTTAGTATGCATGTATATTTGTGTTTCTAATGAGTTCAATGGAAATTTTTTAAGAAGGAAACGTTTTGAATTTTTTTGTCACTTCTCCGAGCCATTACCTTTTAGAAAATTTTGGGAAAAATAATTAAAAGATGAGTTTAAATTAAAATAAGTAAATTTGTGGGGTTTTTGTTAGCTTCAAAACTAGCTAAATAAGTCCCTTGAAGGGAGAAGGTGTTGGGATTTGGTGACAACAAATTCCTCCAAGGATGGATTTGGATCCTACTATTTTGCATTGGTTGCAAATAAAATAGACCAAGTTAGAATATGGATAGGAGTGCATTTAATAATCAGTTTCTTGTGTAAATGTATATAATTTCATGTAAGCTCGTAGAGGCATATACGACAGAGTGAGAGGAATGAGAGAATTTCCAATTATGATGTAATCTCCATGATATTAATAATAAGACAACTTATGCCTATGCTTGGTGGACGTAGCCCAACGTTTGAGTGAACCACGTGAAATCCCTGTGTTTCTTATATGTGTGATTGTTAATTATCATATGTGAATTTGTTTTTTCCGCATTTGCAATTCTAACAAGTGGTATCAGAGTTGGTTAGAGGAGAGGTTTCAAGGGCATCAAATTTGGGAGGAGAAACAACATCTCTGTAAGGTGCATCGATTTCCACATCGTCACAGGTCCCTCCACTGGAAGAGTACGACATCATACTAGTCAAACTTAGCACGTTTATGAAAGCCTGAAATCATCGCAGCCCAGCTATGAGGTACAATGCGTAGACCCTTTAAGATTGTCGCACTCAAATTGTATCAAGACCTGCGACGACTCCCTAAAAATCTGCGGATAAAGAAACATTCACATGATTTTCTTCTTCAAAATTTAAAGGTATGGTTCTTTGGAAAAGTAAAGGTGGAGGAATAAATTAAAAACAAAAAGTGTTTTTTAATTAAAATGTATTAAGTCACGTGGGTGGATATGTTTTAAAAGGATTTTTTTTGGAGTAAAAAATTTAAGGTATAAATTAAATTAAAAAGGTTTTATGGAATATATAATTTTTTATTATTTTAAACTTTTTGTGGTTATCATTTAACCTTATTTATTAAGGATCCACTTTTTTCATCCATTGGTTAAAGAGCCAAGTATTATAAGTTGTAATTTGGGTATTAAGATATTTTCTGTTAATGGCTAAGATGCAGAGTTTGAAGTTTGAAGTTGAAAAGTTCAGTGGTAAAAGAAACTTTGAGCTCTAGAAGCTCAAGATGCAGGATTTATTGGTGCAACAAGGGTTGCAAAAATCATTAGAAGGCAAGTCAAATAAACCAACAACCATAAAGAAAGAGGAATGGGAAGATATGGATAAAATCTCTTAGTACCATTCACTTATGTATGGTAGAGGATGTTCTATTTAATATCGTAGGAGAGGATAAAACATCAGGCTTATGGAGCAAGTTGGAAAGTCTATATATGGAAAATTCCTTGACGAGCATAATCTACTTGAAGAGACAGTTGTATAGTTTGCGGATGAAATAAGGTACAAAAGTTGTTGACCATTTAAATACCTTCAATACCCTTATAGTTCAATTGACTAGTATGAAAGTTAAATTTAAAGATGAAGATAAGGTTATTACACTATTGTGTTCGTTACCTGAGTCTTGGAATAATCTAGTCACCTCTATTAGCTTTAGCTCAATAGATGTTTTAGATTATGACTCTGTTGTGGGAGCTTTGTTGGCTGAGGAGATGAGGAGAAAATCTAGTCAAGAAACCTCAATTTCAAAGGTGATGTTGGTCATAGGTCAAACTAAAGAGAAGAATGAGAGAATTTTTTCTCGATCTAAGTCAAGAAACATAAAGGGTAAAGCAAAATGATGGTACTGTGGCAAAACATGACATCTCAAGAAAGATTGCTGGAAGAGAAAGGAATACGAGGAAAACTCTATGAAGGAAGCAAATTTGGTTGTAACAAATTCAGGTATGATTGATCAAGTTATATTCGTTTCTAGTAATTTACAATATCAAGAAGAATGGAAGTTAGATTCAGGTTCCTTCCACCACATGTGCTCACATAGAAATTAGTTCATTTCTTACCAATCTGTTGATGAGGGTGTAGTGTTTATGGGAAATGATATTCCATGTAAAACCGTTGGGGTTGGTAGTATTAGAATTAGGATTTTTGATGGTATTGTTAAAGAATTAAAAGATGTTAGATATGTACTTGAGCTTAAATCAAATTTGATTTCATTAGGAGTGTTGGATTCTTATGGATATAAGTATACATGTCAAGGTGGAGCACTCACATTGTTGAAAGGTAGTTTAGTAGTGATCAAGGCAACAAAGGTTGATAACCTTTATAAGATGGAAGGGAGTACTAAAGTAGCATCTAAAGTGACAAATGTATCTTCTTGTTTATGGAAGAAGAATCAAGGTCATAAGAGAAAGAAATAATTGCAGGTATTGGTAAGCGGTAAATCATTTCCAGACTTAAAATCTTTGTTTCTGAATTCATGCTTATATTATATATCTGCAAGTTATGATGGTGGTATAAAGGGATGTTGTTTGTGGGATCTTACACAAGGTCATCATTGACAGATATATAGTATGTATGGAACAACCAAAAGGGTTGATTCAAGATCACAACGGTAAATTTGTTTGCATGCTAGATAGTTCATTGTATGGCCTATTGGTACCCAAGAAAATATACAAGAGGTTTTAATCCTTCATAGTGAGTCAGATTTTTTCAAAGAGTAGGAATGACTATATAGTTTATAGTGCATTCATAATATTGATGTTATTTGCTAATGATATGCTTGATGCAAGCTGAAGCATGGATAAAATCAGTAAGAAAATGACTCAGGTGGATAGGACAATTCAGATGAGGGATCAAGGAGAAACAAAACAAATTATGGGCATGGAAGTACACAGATATGGTAATGGTAATTTGTGGTTGGAGTTCAGTATGAACATTGTAAAACCATTTTTTATCCCTCTTTCTTTCCATTATAAGTTTTCGCCAAGCATAGGTCCTGTCTATAAAGAAGAAAAGGCTATGTATCGTGTAAGTTCAGTAGGAGGTTTTTTGTATGTGATAAAATGGTTAATACCAATTTTTTCACATGCTAATGATGTTTTCAGATACGTGACAAATTCAGGTGTTGCAATGAAATGGGTGCTTCAGTGTTTGAGAAGCACAAATGTCACCTATAATGGTTACACTGAGATGGTCTGTGATAATTTTAATGTATATTTTACAGGTGTTTTGGATAGGAGGAGATCTATCACTAAATATGTCTCATAACAAATTTGTGGAAGACATGTTGGAGGTGGAGTGACCCCTCAGAAAATCCAAACTTGTGCAAGTCACACATGCGAGATCATGAAACCGGTTTTATTAGACAAGTTGCAATGGTGTTTGGCTTCTCTTGGCTTGCATAAAAGGTGATGAACAAAATGAAGGAGTAAGGTATCAGGTTAATTGTTTTCACGGTGGAGATTGTTGGGATTTGGTGACAACGAATTCCTCCAAGGATGGCTTTGGATCCTACTATTATGCGTTGGTTGCAACTAAAATAGACCAAGTTAGAATATGGATAGGAGTGCATTTAATAATCAGTTTCTTGTGTAAATGTATATAAATTCATGTAAGACCATAGAGACATATACGACAGAGTGATAGGAATGAGATAACTTGCAAGTCTTATGTAATCTCCATGATCTGAATAATAAGACAACCGATGGCTATGCTTGGTGGATGTAGCCCAATGTTTGAATGAACCACGTGAAATCCCTGTGTTTCTTATCTGTGTGATTTTTAATTATCATATGTTAATTGTTTTTTCCTCATTTGCAATTCTAACAAAAGGTTTCAAAAGTTATGGCCAAATCATTAAACTATTCTTCTTCATGGATATGAAACCACAACTCCTTTATTTTTTTCTTTGTGTTTTTTTTTTCTTTTTTTCCTTTTATCAAATTGCACTACCCTATTTTTATTTAAACTTATTTGAATGATATTGTGTGATTATTTAAGGGAATTCTAGTTACAATCAATTGGTTGAAAGATAAATTTATGGATGATGTGATCTAGATTTTTGATCTAATTTGATGTGATTATTGTTTGATGTGTAGCTATATATTTTATTTTTTTATGATTTGATATACTTGCAATGCTACGAAATATTGAAAATGAGAACATGGTTACATGATGCAATCTATGATGTTATATGATACTATTGATGGTTGGTTAAGTGTGACAGGAAGAACCCTATGTGCATATGGAATTCAAATTGATTCAAGATATGTGGACCTAGAATGATGTTAGGATATGTATTATTGACATGTATATGACATTTCTTAGTGTTTATTCACAATTATTAGACAATGGTATTTGATATTCTTGTTTCTATATGTGTGAAAAGATAGGGAAACATCTGCAAAATAATCTTATGCATGAGAAAAGGGTTGTATGAAAAGTTGTAACATGATGAGTATTGTTAGGGAGAGGAGGTCTAGGTTTCTTATTCCTAAAAACTAGCATCCCTACCATATAATAGATTGAAAACATATGTTTAATGTTTTTACCTAGAGGTTATACACTACCATAAGTGTAGGGCGTGTATTCAATCTCTTACAAGGTCGTGATGAGGTTTTGCCAAGAGGAACAAAATAATATATTAATCCTTATACCTCAATAACCATTACTCTCTCTTCTATTGTTGTCACCCACCAGGAAGAAGTCATCTCTAATATTCTCTTCAACCCAAGACCATTCTCATAATAAAAATGAAACGAATGTTAAAACCACTGTTTTTACTACTTTCAAAAAAGGACTAACTACATCACACACACATAAATTACTCAAATACATGTGGGAAGGTTGACCAACCATGTTTTATTATTTATTCATGAACAAATATACAATTCCATGATGATTAGGATATTTTCAACCATTATCGCCTAACCATACAAGTTACCTTTATCATGTATTTCTAATGTGTAATGGTTTTCACATATGTCTAAGAGGTCTCCCACCATCTAATCAAGAATAATGGAGCCCTATATAATCATATAATACACCATATAATCACATATACTATTAAAAATAAAGTCTATAAATATCATAGAATAAACACTATACACTCAACAATATACACCACAATGAACCATCAATATATTCTAGTGTTAATGATAAACTAAATTAAATATGCCATATAAGTTAGCTATATAAACTTGACAACCCATATTAACCATATAAACCATAAAATTAACCACATCAACTATAATTAATCAATATTAAATATATACTTAACTATTCATATCATACATACATTAATCATAAAACCAATAATAAAGATCATACACTCAACTACCATTTTAATCTTATTTACCAAGTTACTCCATATAAAAATCAACCACACATTCAACTATATCCACTATATAACCCATTTAATGAGCCATATCATCCATAAATCTAATTAACAACATATAATTCATATATCATTAACAATATAATCAATCATAAGAATATATATAAATTCTAGTTAACTATAAAATCATATAAAAATCAATAAACCAATTATACCATATAAAAATCAATATCAACCATAAATCTATTTAACAACATATAACTCATATATCATTAACCATATAGTCAATCATAAGACTATATAAATTCCAATTAACTATAAAATCATATAAAAATCAATAAACCAATTATACCATATAAAAATCAATAGCGAATTCAACCATATGAACCACAAAAGTAAATCATCATATGCTCTATTCAACTATCTCTACTATGTTGCAGTGCGTGCATACTAACATATAATAATATTTATATATTCCTACTATAACGATATTATAATAATTTATTTTGCAATAAACGCATACTATAATTCCATGATTATAGTAATATAATTATTCGATAATTTTTAATATTAGCACATGGCCATAATATTTATTGCATTAACAGTATTATATTGTTTTTTATCGATAGTTTACAATAACTGCACATGTATCAAATGATAAGGAGAACGAAATTTCTGAAAGTAAAAATTTTCGGAGTATAAAATTGCAAAAGGGAAACTTTTCATTTTCATAGATTTGGTTTCTCCTATAATTTAATAAATATGGGTTTAATATGAATGGTATATTGCTTCAATTTTTATTTATATCTTTGTTACCTATTATTCAAATTATCGGACAGTTAAGATAAACCGGGTAAGTTTTATGGACTAATATTGGAGAATATTTTTTTTTTTGATTTGAAATTTATGATAAAAAAGTTAAGGGGCAAGTTGGTTTTTGAAATTATCATTTGACATTAAACCACGCTGAAGACTACTAAGCAACCAGGTTATTCTCACTTATGTACTTTGTATCTAAAATGTTATCACATACGAAATATTCATAAATAAGATATAAAATATTTTTTACTTTATCATATCAAAATACTTTTAAGGTAGGGTAACATCTTACAATTAATTCATTTACAATTAATTCATTTATGGAAGAAATCTATTCTTATTCACTTACCTCTTAAGGATGGGTGACCTTTTAATGAGATAAGATCCAAATAGAATAAACTCCACACATCATAAGGAGGACCCCACCCTTATTTACATCCAAGAAACTACTAACTACCTAGTGGACCTTCTTTAACGATACCACATTACATTTATTCAATACTAACTATTATAGTGGGTCGCATTTAATAATAACACACATAGTGGACCTAGTCCACTTTATATTGAATGATCTCCACTATTATTACTCTAATGAGTCATTTTCTCGCCATTACACCACTAGGGAGGATCCCAACATTCTCCTTGTCATTTTTTTGACTTCAAAAAGGATTTTGAGAAATCTCCTAATAGATTTTGCAAGATGCTAGAAGATATCGTGCTTCCTTTTGGATTGAGGGTTGCAATTATAAGGATATACGAAAGGGGTATTTCGAAGTTTATAGATATCAATCACTAGTTAGAGGAAATCAATTGTAATGTAGGAGTCATAAAAGGTTGTCCTTCATCCCTTGATATTTTTGGTATTTATATTGACAAGTTATTGGCTTCCCTTGAGGAAGAAAGTTGTGTAGGAAAAAACATGGAAAGATTAATCATCAGCATCCTTTTCTATGCATATGATATTGTTCTCTTAACATGACTTCCATATGACCTCGATAAGCAACTTAAAATTGAAAAATATTTTTGTACTGGAACTCTTGAATGTTTGTAAATACAGATTAAGCAAATGTAATGATCATTAAATAAAAGAAAAATACATAATAAAATTTGTTTACAATAATAAAAACATAGAAGAAATCAATTTTTATATGTATCTTGAAATTGATTTTCATCACAAGTTAAATTGGGACTATAGTGTTGATAAAATAAACAATGGAGGTTGGAAAACATATTTTGGTCTTTATAATAATCTTAAAGATACAAAATTTTCATCTTGGAAAAAAAAATAAAGTCCTAGTTGATACCCTTCTTATCCATATTCTTTATGGATGTAATCTTCGAGTATGTAGTATCTCAAGAGAAACTTGAAAGGAAATCCAACAAATTTATTTTTTTCATTATTATAAAGAACCTTGAAATTAAGTGTAATACACCTTATCCAATGCTCCCTTTATAAGATGAGATTCCACCCAATGGTAACTTAAGACTTTGATCATGTACTTAATGTACACATACATGTTAAGTAACATAAAGAATCAGGGGTTTTCAATCATTGCTTCAAATTTTAGTAAAATCCACTCCAATATCAAAAGTGTTGGATTATATATGGAGTTTCTTTGGTGAAATAATTAGGGAATAAAGTAGGAGGGAATCCTTCAAGATATCAACACTATTAAAATAATTATCATAATTAATTTCAAAGAGAATTGGAGTGATAAATAGATTGAGAATAAGAGAAAATTGAATTATTACAAAAATATCATTAACCTAAAGTTACAAGAACAAAACTGTCTTTTTATTGTTTTTAGTTCCATAAAGAAAATAAATTTATTGCAAAGACAAGAACAAATTCCCATGATTTTTGTAGTAAAAGTGGAAATTGGACAAGATCGAACATACCTTGGAACAAAATATACTATACAATGAGTGAGACAATATTCATCATTAACTTCACCAAAGGAAATCACTTTTAATATAGAGGTCAATTAAAGTTATCATAGGTCCCCTACTATATTTTATATTTATATCGACAAGTTAAATACTACATGGAGGAAGAAGGTGGTGCACCAATAAAACTAAGAGTGTTAATCATTATCTCTTGGATCTAGAGCACACAGACCCACTCAACGTGTTGCACAAAGACTGTGCGGTTCAATAATTTTCGTTGAGAGATCAGAATTCACTGCGTAGTTTGAGGACTACGTGTTGTGATGATACCACTAATAAATAATTTTCTTGTAATAAAATCAACATTGTTCTACTCTTAGTACATAAGTTCACATATATACTTTTAGTGCAGATTCAATAACTTATAAACTTACTTAAGCTTGCACAAAAACAAAGAGAAAGTATTTTCAAAGTGTTTGCATATAACAAAACTTCAGAAATAATCATAAATATACCAAAAAACAAATAATTAATGTATTACCAACTTGGATGCTGCGTGCTATTACAAAATACAAAACTATGCAGATATTTGAAACCAACAACTTCTGTAATTTTAAGAAAACATAGCTTGTGTTCTCAGACTTCTCCAACTTATTATACATCTGTTGCTGCTACTCACTATCAACTATATGTCATATATTTATCAACTTAGAAATATATAGACTAAGACTGAGACTTCCTATAGAAGCTAACTGACTTAAACTTTTAAGAAAACAATAAATTTTGAATGACTCTATCTGAATAACAGGACTCGAGAAAGATTAAAGATCGGATCATTAATAACTCTCCTTATTTTTGTGATAGACTGGTTCGACGAAGACATAAATATCATGATTTATAATTAATATCTCCAACACTCCCCCTTAATTATAAGTAGGTGGGAATCACAAGACCCACAAAATTTACATCAAAAAACTTAAGTTGAAATGAATTGTCAAATATCTGCGATTGCACAGACTCCTGGAGAACTGCATAGATACTGAAATGCATCTCTCGCCGAAGATTTTTTAAATATATCTGCGATTTGATCTTCAAATTTCTTTTTTATTCACCAATTCTCTGATAAAATGATACCTTATATCAATGTGCTTGGTTTTCTTGTGAAACACATGATTCTTGGACAATGCGATGGTGAAATTGTTATCACTGAACACTGTAGTTGGTTATTTTTGTTCCTGCAGTAAATCTTTTAACATTATTCTCATCGAAATAGCTTGACAAGTTGTGCTTGTAGCTGCGGCATACTCAGATTTAGCTGAAGAAAGAGTCATAATGGGATTCTTCCTTGAGGCTCATGACACTATACCTGTAATGTGTAACCAGAGTTACTTTTTCTATCATCTATTCTACCTCCACAATCATTGTCAATATATCCAACAAGTCTAAAATATTTTGAAGTAGAATACATAATGCCAAGGTATTTTGTTCCATTTACATATCTCAAAATTCTTTTACCCACCTTCCAATGATATTCTTTTGGAGTTTCCATGAACCTTGAAATTAGGCTCACTCCATATATAGTATCATGCCTTTTTTTTGTCAAATACATATAAGGCTTCCTACCAACCTTTTAAACAAAGTGGTATCCACTTTAGATCCTTCATCTTCCTTGCTTAACTTCAATCATGATATGACAGGTGTTGGGGCTGCTTTGGAATTTATCATGTTGAATCTTTTCAAGATTTCATGTGCATATTTATATTGTGAAATAAATATACCAACTTTGGACTGGTGAACTTCAATGCCCAGAAAATATCTCATAAGCCCCAAATTAGTCATTTCAAACTCATCCTTCATGTTTGACTTAAATTCTTCTATGCCAAAATCACCTGTAAAAATCAAATCATCTACATATAAGCAAACAATCAACATATTACCTCAGTGATTTGATTTGATGTACAATGTTGGCTCACAATCACTTCTTTGAAATCCATTCTTAGTGAGGTACGAGTCTATGTGACTGTACCAAGAT
>JZKD02S1730067.1:4621-51003 GCA_000966675.3 Picea glauca | reverse complement strand
AGATATTGTTATTAATGATTAATAAAAAATTAAAATAAAAAATAAAATGTGTTTTATGAATATGGTTTGCAAATATGAGTAAACAAAATAATTATAAAATTAGAGGGACACAATAGTTGTAAGGTTAAAGTATAATTTATATATGCATAAGATTTTCATTATTTAGTGTAATTAAGTTCATGGGTTTCTTTTAGTATTCACGTCGAGGGGGAGATCGAAGAAGGGTCAATTAATCCTTTCTCAAGTACATTATCTTTGTCAAGGGGAATACCAAGAAAGGGTAGGTCCACCTTTTTTTTGGCATAATATTATTATTAAGGTGTTGAATATGGAAGGGTCAACTCACCTTTTTCTAACATAGTATATTGGTCAAGGGTGATCCTAGGGAAGGGTTAAGTGACCCTTCCTTAAGTATAGTATTCTCATTTAGAGTGATCACATGAAGGGTCAAATGGCCCTTTCTTGAGCATACTATCTTGTTATGGGAACGTCTATGGAAGGGTTGATTGACTTTCTTTGAGATTAGAATTTGCATCAAGGAGGAGGTTGGGGAAGGTTGATTGAAGTATTCTCATCAAGGGGATCCTCAAGAAGGGTCAATCAACCTTTCCTTGAGCATAGTATTCTCATCGAGGGAAAGAACTGCGAAAGGGACATTTGGTCCTTTCTCGATATTTGTATTTTGGTTGAGGGGAGACCAAGGAAGGGTTAGTCAACCCTTCCTCAATCATAGTAGTCATGTAGAGGGGGAGATTGGGGTAGTGTTGGCTTTCCCTTTCTCGAGCATAGTATTTTCAGCAAGGGGGAGACCAAGGAAGGATTAACTAACCCTTCCTTAAGATATCGTTTCCATGGAGGGAGAAAGTGGGGAAGGGTTAGGGGATCCTTCCTTAATCATAGTATTCACATAGAGGGGAATCCCGAGGAAGGGTAAAAAAATCCTTCCTTGATCATAGTATTCACATAGAAGTGGAGATTTGGTAAGAGTTAGTTGACCCTTTCTTGAGAATAGTATTCACATATGTAGGGTGCCCAATGAAGGGTTAGTTGACCCTTCCTCAAGCATAGTATTTGTTTCTAGGGGGATCACGGTGAGAGGTGAGTCAACCCTTCCTCAACAATAGTGTTCTCATTGAGTGGAATCTCAGTGAAGGAATGAATGCCTCTTCCTCAAGCATAATATTTTCATTTAGAAGGCACCCAAGGAATGGTTATCCAAACCTTCTTAGAACTTAATATTCATGTTAAGGCGAATATTGAATAATTATCGACCAACTCTTCCTGAAGATTAGTATACTCATCAAGAAATATATTGAGGAACAATTGAGCCACCTTAGTATTCTAGTCAAAGGAGAGACCAAGAAATATTAATATGATCCTTCCTCAAGGGGGATATTGAACAAGAGACAACCAAACCTTCTTTTATATTGGTATTCTCATTGAATATGAGCTACATGAAGGGTTTACTAACTATTACTCTAGATTAATATTCTCTTCAAGATGGAACATAAAGAGATATCGACCAACCTTTTCAATAGATTACTATTCTCATTGAAGAGGAGATCGAAGAATTATAGGCCAACATTTCTTCAAGTGTAGTGTTCTTGTTGAGAAATAGATTGAAAAAGGGATGACTAACCCTTCTTCACAAATGGTACTTAATTCAACAGGTAGAATGGGGAAGGGTCAACCAACCTTTCCTAAAACTTAGTATTCATGTCAAGTGGTAGCTTGAGTAAGGGTCAGGTGATCCTTCTTCAAGATTAGTATTCTCCTCAAGAGGGATATTTAACAAGACATGGCAAATCATTCCTCTAGTTTAGTATTCTTCTTCAATAGGAATTATAGGAAGGTTCAACCAACCCTTCCTCTAGATTAATATTCTCATTTAGGGGGATATTGAAGAAGGCTATGGTGACCCTTTTAATAAATTAATATTTTCAGTGAAAGGGAGTAGGAAGAAGTGGTGGGAAACTCTTTCTCAAGCCTACTATTTTCATCGAGGAGGAGCTTGAAGAAAGAATGGTTGACCCTTCTTCAATATTGTTATTCGCGTTGAGGGGGAGACAAGGTAAGGGTTCACCAATCCTTCCTAAAATTTAGTATTTTAGTCAAGGGGTAGCCCTGGGAAGGGTCATCCGACCGTATTAACTTTGTTGAAGGAGAGACTGATAAATATTAAGATTACCCTTCTTCAAGATAATGTGTTTCACATTGAGGGAAATCCCAATGAAAAATTAACCTATACCTTGTCTAGATTAATAATCTCATTAATAGGGATCCCATGGGTAGTTTGGATGTGAAGAAAGGTCGACTGGCCCATATTTACAGTTTACATTCTTGTGGAGAGTGAGCCTAAGGAAGGGTCATATTACCATTCCTCAATATTAGTATTTTTGTGCTTTGTTCCTATGTAGAATTTAGTTAACTTTATTGATTTGTAGTGATGTCTTTGTTGTTGGAGATTAGAAAAAAATGTCTTTTAGAATGTTAGGTTTTGAATAATACATGGACATGCTATTCAATGGATTAAAATTTTCTAATGGAATATCCTACCTAATTAAAAAGTAGTTTCATAATAGTGACATCAAATGTGGATTTGTCATTGTTATTGTTACTATTTATTTTAATGGAGATACTCAGTTGTCACATGCATCAAGAGGTGCATACACATTGTCAAAAAAAAAATGGTGCCTTTAAATGGAATTCATCATAGATAGATAACCACATTGATTTCTCTCTACAACAAGTTCTTGAGGAGAAAAAATGGTATTGATTCAAATAATGGTGTTAAAAATATTCAACAAGAATCTAGGTTAACATTCCTATTATGCCAAGTTAATATATTACATAGATGTTCATATAAAAGATATTACATTTCCATAGGTCTTATTAAAATGTGGAAGAGTTGAATGTTATTGAAGGGAAGTCTTTGAGACCTCTTTCATTTGGTGTGTTGGTGAAGGGACACATGTTTCCTTGTGACATATGCTTCTATTTGATCCTTGATAGGCTTGTATCTTGGATAATAAAAAAATGGTGGATTTCAAGACAAATTATATGTTTATGGTAACAATTTCAAATTATTTCGAAGGAGAGATAGTGCAATTTCGATGACTAGATGGTAATGAATTAAAATATTTTATTGAGAAAGTATTAATCCAATGTGAAAAATGTTTCTTATCAGAAGTAGTCTCTAAACATGGCCTAGGAACCAATTTATTGAACTTAGTGGTTCCCCTTTAGATGAGATATTGAAAAAAAGTGAAAAATAAAATAAGTTAAAACTATGGAATATAATATAAGAACATCCCTGTTGATCCTAAAATATGCTTGTTCACTTGTAAATATCTCTCTTGTATATCTCGTTCCTACACTTATAAATTTTTCCATTTTATGGCAGGTTCATGAGTCGCGTTATAACTTCTGCTTTCCTCAATGTGCACCATTGTGTTCCTCCATGTTACAGAATGTTTTGTCTATAGACAGATGAAACCTCCATTGGATTACCAGACCCCTACAACAAGACATAAACACTACAAGTGGATACTAACATCCCTATAAACTCACTTTAACCAATCATAAAGAGAGGAAGAAGGGGCATGATGTACCTTGTTTCAAAGTTTGTCCTCATTCCTTCCAATCTATGAGCTTAATCTTCAAACTCCCTGGTGCAACTTGATACTTGCAATGACAAGCAAAGAGAAACGACCATCTCCTACTATATTTTATTAGGTAAAAAAAATCATCTACGGAGATTGAAGCAAAAACAGACAAGCCTATGCAAGAATACATAATATTGAAGGAAATAGGCCAAGTATATTCAAATAAGAACCCAAAGAGAATACTTACAGACCATGATTTATGTAGAAAAATCCTCTCCAATATATTTTCATCCAACACCTTGCATAAATATACCAAGATCAAAATGATGATACTCTGACTGATTACTTCCTCCCTTCACCTTGGAAAGCCCTCAATATATAGGATTGACAGGAAAAACCACCATGAGAAAATTAGGGATATGGTTGAGGATATGGTTACTTAGTTTTGGATCATATACTAAGTTGAAGCCACAACATGACATTCAAACATAACCAACCCTATCTAAGAGAGTTGGCCCATAGAATTAGGTGGAGGAGATCCCCCTTTTCACTCAAAAAGAATGACGCTCCCCCATAGTGATGGATAGGGTGTCATCCTAGCAATGTCTCTCCCATAACATGGAAAAGGGGACGCCATGGACCTCCCAAAACATGGACAAGGGGGCGCCACCCTTCATAAATGATAAAAAATAGGTCGAAATGTCCAAGGAAAAGGTGTGTTTTAATCTTGAAATGATGGGTTTCCTCCTCCCATATGAATCAGGGGTCAGGAACAACTGTTTTCATGGTGTCAATGGGTGAAGACACCTCACAAAGTGAATGCAACACTTAGGAAGGTGCATACGACACTTGCAACGGTGAAAGTAACACTTATTGAGGTGAATACATCACTTTGCGACACTTAGGTTGAGATAATTAGGTGTGAAATTTTGGTGTGTAATATATTTCCCCTTAAAGTGTGAGGTTAGAAGAGAAACTGATGGACGAAAAACTTTACAAATTATTCAATGAAAGGGTGTTCGAGCGGGATGTTGCAAACAATCATCAAACAATATTAATATATGTTCCATTTTCAAGGCAGTCATACCTATGCTCAGAATACAAGATGACTCAAAGCACGGTCACCGACCAATAAACTGTGGATCCATGAAAATATTGACGAAGGATATGGCCACCAAATATACAATGTGGATCCATACCTCCATGACATGAACTAATCGCAACCACAAAAAATACACAGTGGAGCTACAAAATGACAAAACATAGCCAAGGATCAATACAATGTGGATCTATGTGACAATATATATATATATGAGTAAGATTTCCATCATGGTGATTGTACTAAAATCTTTTACATGCTCAAATGATCTCCATCCCAGCCTAGGAAAAGAACATAATAGAGTGAGTTCCCAACCTAGGCTCTTTGTCCCAATCCCGATGCGGTACAAATATAGCCATGTGAATAAATGTTTTGATGTTGAACATGGTAAAAACCACTTGATTACCGTTCATTAAGGTAAATTTTTAACAAGTGCAAGGGAAATCACCAATGCTCACAATGACTCCCAAGGTACCCTAGTACAATCCAATGAATGTGAATAAATGATTTGAGGTCGAACACTTGTGGAATCATCCGATCAGAGTTCAATGATGTGAACGTACTATCAGAAGCAAGGAGGCCTACCATTGGGGCAGCAGGTCCCAAGGTACTAGCTGGTTTCTAAGTCTAATTATTGGAGAATGTGATGAAGTTGATAGGACCAGACTCGTTGAAGGAGGGCCATGATGTATACCCCATCATTCACATGAAGCTGACACAAGAAAGTGATGTGAGATGGTGGATCGAATGAGTATGGAAAAAAACAAGAAACGAAAAATGGTAATACTGTAGATGGATGGTTTGGAACATGACGAGGCACGATAAGTGACTTGGCATCATTGAATCTATGAGTAACAAGAACATAATGTAATGGAAATAAAAAGAACTCTTTGACTGGAAAAAAAATGTATGGCGAAACATGGAATTGGTATAACTCAAAGAAAATAAAATTACCCAACTATAAGACGAGAGACAATCATGTGCCACATTCAAGGGCGACAATAACTACTATAAATAATTCCAAAAATTTGACCCACTTCCTTCAATTCCCCCCCCCATCCAGATAGATGAGTACCTCTTTATTTTTACACTAGCTTGAGGAGGATAAAATATGCTCGGTATAGTTCATACTTTTTGATGATTATAGCTACGTGAGACATCCTCCAAGACATAGACTGAGTGAGTCGACCTGAGAGAGAGTCCATGAGTTGGGTGTGCCCATGAGATGGGTGTGTGGTTCCTCTCTGAGATAGAGATGGAACGTTGTGCCCCTATGTGAGGCGGTGAAGGCCATGATATGGGTGTGTGGTTCCTCTCTGAGATAGAGATGGAATGATGTGTTCCCCTATGTAGGGAATCCCATGAGCTGGGTATGTGGTTCCTCTTTGAGACAAATATGGAATGTTGTGTGCCCCTGTGTGGGGAAGCCCATGAGTTGGGTGTATCGTTCTGAGATAGATATGAAATGATGTATTGTCCTCCTCTGTGCAAAGAGTTGATATAATGTGATACTTCATATGATTCTCCTGTGTAACGTAATGAGAAAGTGATCTGCTGAGTTGGATGTGCTTGTGGCTGAGAACAGGTGAACGTGATCCTAGTGGTTGAGTACTAGTGAGTGTGGTTCTCCTCTGAGATGTAGTGAGATAGAGATGTGGACATACCTGTGGATGAGCACGTATGGATGTTACCCTAGTGGTTGAACACTAGTGGGTGCATGAGATCCATTTCTATATTGTAAAATAATCATACTTACATGTAACCCTATTTGTGATGTAAAGGGTACAGGTTGGACCCACCATAAAATGAAAGATAATTAATGTAAAACATAATTAATATGGTAATTATTAATTAAATTATAAGTTATTGAGGTCGTCCCTGTTGTGCCAATAGACACTACTATTGACAGGTTCAGTATAATATAAATAAAGGTAAGTTCCCCATTGAGGAATAATAACACAAGTGTGAGTTTGGAAATTTCAGCAAGTACTTACCTCTTGGGAAATGTGCGCACCTCTCTTGGGCACTAGTATTATAGGGTTTTTTAGCACCCTTTTGTTTCAGAATTAGGGTTTCTACAACTCATTGAAGGATCTCTTCATCTCACCAGTTTTCTCCTATATTTAAAAGGATTATTTTTAGCAGTCATAAGTCCAACAAAACCTAAAAGTGCTACACTAGCCTAGTCGTTAGGTTTTCTAGCCCATTTGACAAGGGGTTGTGAAGAATCTAAAATTATGATGAACATAATAATGATGGAAGAAAATATTGATAGATMAAGCAAACTCAATTCCTGGAAGCCAAGACTTCAAGGAGTTGAAGACATCAACATATAAACACTCTCAGGTATGGTCCCTATCAATGAAAATACTTGGTTAATTGACAGTGGTGCCTCCAGGAACATGACCAGTTTAAGAGATCACCTAACAAATTTTGTTGAGAAAGAGAGACATCTACATGTTGTCATTAGATATGATGTTATATATAGTGTGAAAGGGGTTGTAACTTATACCTTCCAGATAGATTTAGATATTTCGCTTCAACTAAGAGAAGTACTATATGTACCTGGAATGAAGAGGAACCTTGTCTCCATTTCTTCCATGGAAGACAAAGGATACAAGGTTACCTTTTCAGAAAGAAGAGTTCTTGCATGGCACAAAGACTAACATATAAGTTATGCCAAGGTAATTGGTGTTCGAGAAAAAATCTTGTACAGATGAACCATCAGACTAGTCCAGGCCCTACTACATGACACTATCAACTTGAGTGAGCTATGTCATAGAAGAATTTCTCACATTAATTATAGAGCTCTCCCATCTCTAGGGAAGATGGTAACAAGTCTTCTAGAGATACGGATTCAACATAAAGGTGTTTGAAAAGGTTGTGCTCTTGGAAAGTGTAACACCCATGTTTCCCCCAACTTGTAATTAATCATTAATCATAGTCAACATGCTATGGCATGGGAACAATGTAAATGTATTATTGTTTAGATTGGCAGTAACTGAATGTGGGGGGTGAAGCCTCGAAGTACTGGCCATGATATCACTAGAAGAAATAATGTGAAAACTATAAGAGAGGGTTCATTATATCGAATGACCCTAAAAATTCTCAAGGAGGAATCACTTAATGAAGAAAGGACCGGTGGTTGAACCATCAACCAACCCCATGAATGGAAGCATGGTCTATCTGAAGAATGTCANAATACTTGGTTAATTGACAGTGGTGCCTCCAGGCACATGACCAGTTTAAGAGATCACCTAACAAATTTTGTTGAGAAAGAGAGACATCTACATGTTGTCATTAGATATGATGCTATATATAGTGTGAAAGGGGTTGTAACTTATACCTTCCAGATAGATTTAGATATTTCACTTCAACTAAGAGAAGTACTATATGTACCTGGAATGAAGAGGAACCTCGTCTCCATTTCTTCCATGGAAGACAAAGGATACAAGGTTACCTTTTTAGAAAGAATAGTTCTTGCATGGCACAAAGACTAACATATAAGTTATGCCAAGGTAATTGGTGTTCGAGAAAAATTCTTGTACAGATGAACCATCAGACTAGTCCAAGCCCTACTACATGACACTATCAACTTGAGTGAGCTATGTCATAGAAGACTTTATCACATTAATTATAGAGCTCTCCCATCTCTAGGGAAGATGGTAACAAGTCTTCTAGAGATACGGATTCAACATAAAGGTGTTTGAAAAGGTTGTGCTCTTGGAAAGTGTAACACCCATGTTTCCCCCAACTTGTAATTAATCATTAATCATAGTCAACATGCTATGGCATGGGAACAATGTAAATGTATTATTGTTTAGATTGGCAGTAACTGAATGTGGGGGGTGAAGCCTCGAAGTACTGGCCATGATATCACTAGAAGAAATAATGTGAAAACTATAAGAGAGGGTTCATTATATCGAATGACCCTAAAAATTCTCAAGGAGGAATCACTTAATGAAGAAAGGACCGGTGGTTGAACCATCAACCAACCCCATGAATGGAAGCATGGTCTATCTGAAGAATGTCAKCCCAAAGTACCATAGGGTCCTRYAGACCCAGAMTAACTCAATTTTTCCTTCTGACAAAAGGAACATGMTAGGATGGAGGTGCATGCAAGAAACATAGGAGAATAAAGAGAAGAGTGGAGAATGCAGGAAGCTCCCCARCTGAGAATGGGAATAAGGCCACAAMCTTGATGTTGAGGAAGAATATGATAAACATCATYGAGGTCATAATAGAGAGGAAAATCTYCGAGAGTTTGCAGAGAAYAGAACCCRAGCACAAGTTGAAACAGAGAAAGAATCCTTGAGAAACTGCAAGAGTTCCCTAGTGATATCATGGCCTGGAATGAGGGTGGTGAGAGTGCTAAGAATGAATGCTTYTGATCCTATGGTTGGGTGGAGAGGCGAACACCCACAGTYAGTCAGTTGGTGATTGAATGTAATAAATAAGTATTTTTATGCCCAATATCCTAGAATTGAAATGCATGATTTGATTATCTGTAAATGTGATAACTTGTGCTTTGCGTAAAATGGATGATAATGGTGTTTATCGTCCTTTTACGCAAACCACGTCATTTTAGAACTTCTCCAGTTCGCATTTTGGGACAATTTGCGAGTGGTGAAGTGAAAACGCCCGAAGCAGAAATTTCAGAATTAGGGTTTCTACAACTCATTGAAGGATCTCTTCATCTCACCAATGTTCTCCTATATTTAAAAGGATTATTTTTAGCAGTCATAAGTCCAACAAAACCTAAAAGTGTTACACTAGCCTAGTTGTTAGGTTTTATAGCCCACTTGACAAGGGGTTGTGAAGAATCTAAAATTATGATGAACATAATAATGATGTAAGAAAATATTGATAGATCAAGCAAACTCAATTCCTGGAAGCCAAGACTTCAAGGAGTTGAAGACATCAACATATAAACACTCTCAGGTATGGTCCCTATCAATGAAAATACTTGGTTAATTGACAGTGGTGCCTCCAGGCACATGACCAGTTTAAGAGATCACCTAACAAATTTTGTTGAGAAAGAGAGACATCTACATGTTGTCATTAGATATGATGCTAGATATAATGTGAAAGGGGTTGGAACTTATACCTTCCAGATAGATTCAGATATTTCGCTTCAACTAAGAGAAGTACTATATGTACCTGGAATGAAGAGGAACATCGTCTCCATTTCTTCCATGGAAGACAAAGGATACAAGGTTACCTTTTCAGAAAAAAGAGTTCTTGCATGGCACAAAGACTCACATATAAATTATGCCAATGTAATTGGTGTTCGAGAAAAAATCTTGTACAGATGAACCATCAGACTAGTCCAAGCCCTACTACATGACACTATCAGCTTGAGTGAGCTATGTCATAGAAGACTTTCTCACATTCATTATAGAGCTCTCCATCTCTAGGAAAGATGGTAACATGTCTTCTAGAGATACGGATTCAACATAAAGGTGTTTGAAAAGGTTTTGCTCTTGGAAAGTGTAACACCCATGTTTCCCCCAACTTGTAATTAATCATTAATCATAATCAACATGCTATGGAATGGGAACAATGTAAATGTATTATTGTTTATATTGCCAGTAACTGAATGTGGGGGGTGAAGCCTCAAAGTACTGGCCATGATATCACTAGAGGAAATAATGTGAAAACTATAAGAGAGGGTTCATTATATCGAATGACCCTAAAAATTCTCAAGGATGAATCACTTAATGAAGAAAGGACTGGTGGTTGAACCATAAACCAACCCCATGAATGGAAGCATGGTCTATCTGAATAATGTCAGCCCAAAGTACCATAGGGTCCTGCAGACCCAGACTGACTTAATTTTTCCTTCTGACAAAAGGAACATGATAGGATGGAGGTGCATGCAAGAAACATAGGAGAATAAAGAGAAGAGTGGAGAATGCAGGAAGCTCCCCAGCTGAGAATGGGAATAAGGCCACAACCTTGATGCTGAGGAAGAATATGATAAACATCATCGAGGTCATAATAGAGAGGAAAATCTCCGAGAGTTTGCAGAGAATAGAACCCGAGCACAAGCTGAAACTAAGAAAGAATCCTTGAGAAACTGCAAGAGTTCCCTAGTGATATCATGGCCTGGAATGAGGGTGGTGAGAGTGCTAAGAATGAATTCTTCTGAGCCTATGGTTGGGTGGAGAGGTGAACACCCACAGTTAGTCAGTTGGTGATTGAATGTAATAAATAAGTATTTTTATGCCCAATATCCTAGAATTGANGAGGAAGAGGGAATCCAAATTTGGAGATTTTTGGACAAGAAGGACATGATATAAATCCCGAAATTAGGATTTGAGGGAGTTAAGGAAAAAAAAATTATGATGCCCCACCCCTTAAAAGAGAATTTAGGGGTTGGGTGCATTGCAAATTGATATCAGAGTAGGAAAACAATGTGTGTCCTCATTGAGCTCATGCATGAGTCATATGAAAATATTTTTGGAGGAATTTAAGGGGAAACACCCTATCTTACCAAATTCCTAAGAGGTTTAGTCAAACCTCTACCAAAGAGAGGAATGAAACCCGTTGTTGTTTATAGATGTTTTTGGGTTTCCAAACAAAGAAGTTGACTTCACTATGCAATTGTACGTGTTGTTGTACATTCATAATATTTGGTTACCAAGGATAAGATGAGCCTATGGAGAATATTACTGCCAAACATAAATTTTCTGCATAAATTTCTTGAGTAGAAGGATGTGTATTAAAATACAGTTGGGATTTTACCCAACGAGATTGAATCATTCTAGTTTGTGGAAAAGGAATCCTATAATTTCTTTTGTAAATGATAGTCGATCCTACAGGAGTGGGATTATGCTGATGGGAACTAATAGAAAGAATTGGATGTGAAGGGATGGAAAGGATCCGTAGAAATAATAATTACTTCTTTAATGGGTTAAAACTTGTATATGTGTATAATCCCTCACGATCAAAGGAATGAGTTTGGTGACCATTCTATGAAAAGGGAGAGCATGTGCATCTCTCAAGTTTTGAAGGGAATTGAAAAAT
This sequence comes from Picea glauca, assembly GCA_000966675.3. NCBI lineage: Eukaryota > Viridiplantae > Streptophyta > Pinopsida > Pinales > Pinaceae > Picea > Picea glauca. Next base: position 39,270 of record JZKD02S1730067.1, on the reverse strand, counting down.
GAATTTTGTTTCTGTGTACAGGAATTGTTGGGCAAGGTTTTTTCTAATAAATCTCATAAAAAGAGCTGTAGAAATATAGAGTAATTGAGTGAGAAATCACAATAGCCTCCCTTTCTTGGTGGATAGGAAACTAATCTGCTAGAATTCTTGTGGGAGGGGGAGAGTGGCATCTATCCCTGACTATTGGTGAACAAAAGGAAGAATTCTAGGTGTAATGGTTAAGGTTGATCTTGACCTAAAGATACTCTGTATTTATGAACTAGGATACTTAATAAGTAACATAACTCGAAATTTCATTTGGGATTTAAGGGAATAGTCTAAATGTTATTAGACATTAAAATTTATTATAATTAAGATAAAATGGTTGATTAAATGTTGATCCTGAATGTGGTAAAGGAAGTGTTGAGGCACTTCTAGAATCCCAATGGGTTAGATTGACATCCAGTGGTGGATGGTAGCCATATTGATATAGTTGGAAGCTAGATTGGCTTCCCTGTTACCTTGGGCATTGTTTTAATTTCCCATATTGTATTTATAAGTTGGGTAATGATCTATGGAAATTAAGGCAAGAGTGTTTTCTTGCTAGTTGTTATCGTACAAAAGAGAGAAAAGTAACCTTTGTTTGTTATTATCATGAAGAGAGGGAAACATCAGTATGAGTTACGACTGTGAGATTAGTCATGTAAGTGACCATAATATTTAACTAAAGAAAAATAATGATAAAACTAAATTATCAAGGTGAATAAATAGGTGCAAGAGATGCACCTGCATATACACAAATATGTGTATACATACTTATGAGAATAATATGAATGTAAGCTCTCAACTGAGAGGGAAGCTCAATATTGACTGTTCCTATGAGAATTATCATAAGAATGATTTGAATATCCTTGGGAGAAGGATATATAATTATGATATGTCCATATGTGTGAATGACATGGAATAAGGTGCAAGCAATGATCTTGCATGATGAACGTTTGGACAGTGTGTGTTTATGTTTGAGTGCATGGATTTAATGAATTATGAAGCTTCTTGATATGAAGCCTGATATTAATACTAGTTAGGTATGAATTATATTGAATGTGAAAGTGATGCACATGTATTATGTAAGAGTATAGGTGCACTAAAGGCACGAGGTGACTGTCTAAATGAGTGAAATTAGAGACAAGCATTACAGTTACCAATATTGAATGAATACCATGAATGCATGGTTGAATCCATTCTAAAGAGTAATGAAATATTTTTTTTGAATGATATCTTAAGGGGAATGTACTCCATTTCCCTAGGAAAGGCCAGTATAAATAAATGAGAGAGAAAATGAACAAGGATGGTCTGTTGTCAGGATAAGAGGCAAATGATTTTTCCTTTGAGGGTCACGTGAGAATGATTTTGAACAATCATGAGTTGAATAATTTAAAAGTAGAGATGTATGTAGGTTGTGAAATATACCCATGGAAGCTACACACAGGATTATGATTATGCATATTGTTTAGCACATCATGGATGTAAGTTAACAAAACCAGAATATGTGTGGATACATAATTTGGACGCATGACAAATATGCATGTTTATATTCCTTATGAAATATTGGGTACCTAGCTAAATCCAAATCAAGGTTGAGGCTATCACATATAGTGAAGGATATGAAATAAGGAAATTGCATGCTGAAGGAGTTCCCCGTGGAGGAATTGTGTGAATACTCTGTCACGAGAACATAGTCACAACCTTATTGATTTCTGAGAATTAAGCAGCAAGCTACAAGATTGTCTGTGTGTGTATATATATATATATATATATAAGAATCTTGGATTACATTTTGAAAAAAAAAACATCATGTAGTGAATAGACCATTATGATAACTGAATGGTAATGTGCAAGATGCACAGGTTCATGATTCATTATGGACAAAAGGATTTTCTATTAAAGCATGTATATGTATCCTAAGAGTTAGTATGAGCATAACTGAGGCTTCTCAAGAAAAGAGCAGAAAGATCACAATAAGAAGTAGATTGCATAAGTAAAGGGGAAGAAAAGGAGGAACACTTTTCTCACCCTAAGAACCCTGAATTGTGTAATAGAGTCATAGGATTAAACGAGCAGTTGTGGAAACCGTACAATCGGTAAAAGGAAAATAAACCCCCTAAGTATGATTAAATGAATAGGCTTGGTTGAAGCCACATCAAGCAAGGGTAGTAAGTCTTTAGAAATAACTTAGCTGGACTGAAGGCCCCAGGCTGTGTAGAAGGAGTTGGAAAAGGGAAGAGCCCTAACTCTTTTGTTGTTGTGCATAATGTTTTTCTATGAGACGCAAAATTGTTGTGATGATGGAAGTAAATGTTTTGACACCATAATGAGATGGTTGTATGACTGTAGAAGTAGTTGATAACTGTTGGTGTTGCACTCATGAAACCATTTGAGGATAATGTGATGAAGTGCATAAATATATTCTAGGACATTTTGAATATGTTTAATGGATATGAATGTTATGATACCTGAATTTTATTTAATATTACAACTAATGTAATTTTGACTACGATGATGCATGCTATGTATAGAAAGGAATTGGAGTTGTTGAGGAATACAATTTCCAATGATGGGAAACCTCAAGCATAAGATGACCATTAAAAGGATGCGGTTGAAAGATTGTTGACAGGGCTGTAAAAGTTCCCATAAAGCACTACTGATGAGGTAAAAAACAAAAAGAGGGTGCTAGCAGCCAAGAACTGGTATAATAAATGTTCATGCCTATGTGGCACAAGGTATGAAGGGATTTGGTAAGAACCCCTTCTGAAACATTTTATTGTCTTAATGCTATGCATGAACTTTTGAAAGACAGTTGTATGCCTTGGATGCCCAAGTAGGGTATGATTCGGGAAGGAGAACTTGAATGATGCAGATGTGAACCTTTGGTAGTAAGGACTGTTTGTAATACTTGGAAGAATTCATGAACTGATATGTCATGAATGCATTGACCAATCAAGGAATGCTTAAAGGCATTCATGTGAAACCTTGAGTCTCATGAGTGATGATTTAAGGCTATAATCGATTCAAAGCAGAAAGTATGGTTATGCTAAAATAATAAATATGGACAAAGAATCCATATGGTAATAAGTTGGCTAAATTCCAACACACCTTGGTGAGAGTGCCTAACCTGAAAAGTGATAATCTGAAATCGATGCAAGGGTGCATTATGTGTGAATGTGGCCATGGACATTGGCACATTGATTAAATTCATTTAATGTTGAATTGCATCTGGAAATGTTGATATACTGAACCGATGCATGTATAAGGAATGGAATTTCATTTTTCTTTATATCATCGAAAAGATAAAAGTGATTTGATTGTTAGAATGCACAATTTAATAATTGTTTGTGATGTCATTATAAAGGTGCAGTGAAAATATACATGCATGGGAAAATAAAAATTTGTTTGGGTGATTAAAGTTGAAAGTGCAGGAAGAAAAGAGTCTTGGATATGGAAGTGTTATAAGTCTATAAGGTAGACTAATTACCTGTTGAGCCAAACCACAAGGACTGGTATTTTCTTTGAAGTGAATGCATTTGATTGTTAGTGTGCATAGTCCTGAAATTGTTTGTGAACCACTCAAGTGTGCAATGAAAATATAATGTGCATGAGAACTAACAATTTGTTTGGATGAGGGATGTTGAAATTGCAGGAATCAAAGGGTATTGGATATGGCAGTGTTGTAATCCCACAAGGAAGACCAAAATTTCCTATTGATCCAAACTACTATGGGAAGGAAATTCCCATAATTGGTGGATCTAGTTCCATGCGGAACATATCTGAAAATAAATGCGGAATTTGGGAATCTGTGGGTGGCAGATTTACAAGAGAATTCTGAATTTAGAATTTATGATGATGTCTCATGAATTTATGTATACCTGTGATATAGGTGATAAGAAAAGATTGGTCCAGTATGGATAGATGAAGGTTGTCAAGATGAAAATCATGAATAATGGCTACTATTGAGCCATGAGAACCTCATGGTAAGCCATGATCGCTTGGACTATGTTGTGTTGAGGTAACACAAGTCAAAGGGACACCTCGACAGAGAAAGTTTGAGGGATGAATTCATTGAGCCTTACAGTCGAGGCATCCCTCTGACTTGTGTTACCTCAACACAACATATTCTCTATGACTCTTCTTGTGCGAAAAATCCTTGACAAGGAAATATGGACTGCACAAGGGAATGCGTAGTAGAGAAGGGGATGCATGAGCATGGGCTTGGAAGGTGAGTGATCACAATGAAGAGGAGACTATGATAGTTCTTGTAAACTATTGATTGGGATCATGCACACAATGGGTATGTCTGGGAAAAACAATGAGCCTGGATAACAAGGAATCCATGTGGATACAAATCCACAAACTTTGCAGATGAGTATTGTGCTAAATTGTGAAATTTTTCTAGAATTTTATGCAACAATAAATTTTTCTAGCATGAAATTATGATTAATGTGCTTGTTGTCCAAATTTTTTTGAATGCAGGTAGAGAAGGCCAGTAGGCTAAAAAACACCTGACCAGGAAAGAGGGTCAATACTTCTAAATCAACTGAATGAGAAAATCATGACAAGTTTTTTACCCAAGCTTGTAATTAATCATTAATCATAATCACCATGATAAGGAATGGGAACAATGTAAATGTATTATTGTTTAGATTTCCAATAACTAACTGTGGGGGGTGAAGCCTCAAAGTACTGGCCATGATATCACTAGAGGAAATAGTGTGAAAACTATAAGAGAGGGTTCATTATATCGAATGACCCAAAACTTCCCAAGGAGGAATCAATTAATGAAGAAAAGATCAGTGGTTGAACCATCAACCAACCCCATGAATGTAAGCATGGTCTAGCTATAGAATGTCAGCCCAAAGTACGACAGGGTCCTACAGACCCAAAAAGACCCATGTTTTCCTTCTGACAGAAGGAACAGGATAGGAGGGAGGTGCATGCAAGACACATAGGAGAATAAAGAGAAGAGTGGAGAATGTGGGAAACTCCCCAGCTAAGAATGAGAAAGAGGTCACGAGCTTGATGCTGAGGAATCATTTGATAAACCTAGTTGAGGCCGTAACAGGGAGGAAAATATCCGAATCTTGCAGATAACAAAACTCGAGAAAAAGCTAAAACAAAGAAAGAATCCCTGAGAAATTGTGAGAGTTCCCTAGTGATATCATGGCCTGGCATGGGGGTGGAAAGAGTGATAATAATGAATTGCTCTGAGCCTATGGTTGGGTGGAGAGGGGAAAACCCATAGACAGTCGGTTGGTGATTGACGGTAATAGATAAGTATTTTTATGTGTGATATCCTAGAATTGAAATGCTTGATTTGATTATTTGTAAATGTGATAGCTTGTTCCTTGCGTAAAATGGATGATAATGGTGTTTATCATCCTTCTGTAAAATATTGCGTTTGATTGGTGGTATAATGTTTGGATGTTCGATCTTTGTGACTCTGGTGGTCCAACTAACCAAATATTTTGAGATGGGGTTAACTGGAATGCTTAAGCCCTGTCGATCCCTCTTATTTCTCCTTTGCGGGAATATTGAGTTGAACTATATGGAAGGAGGGCGCCTCCTTTAGAGATTTCAACTATGTGAGAAAGGCTCGTTCCCATGGCCTTGACACATTCCTGGCCAAGATTCAAGCATGTAACCATGAGAATATTTGGAGGTCCCATATGACCAAGGTATAGGAACCCTGCACTAAGTCCGAAATGATCTAACTCTTGATGGCTTCAGAGCTTCAGGAGCTTGAAGCCCTGGGATGTCAAACTTCATAACTGTCAAAAATACTTGAATGTTGGAGTTGTGAAAGGTTGTGATTCATTGATCTGGGGAGTCCGTTGGGGCCCCTTCTCAACAATTCGATAGTTTATTGGATGGTTTTGCGTATGGTACTTCGATGAAGTTCCACTTCAGGAGAATGGAGATGTTATAGCATCAAACTCCCTGAACCTCGAAGTTACGAAGTGAAGGAGAGCTGTAGATTTGGGGGAAATAGTTAGGATCCCCACTTACCGTCTGATCATTCAATAAAAGGGAACCACACATGGTACTTTGGTGAAGTCACGCTTTGGGGAAATGGAGTGGTAGTGAAGCCAAAACCCTCGAAGTTTGTATCCACGAAGTGACCAGGACCATTGATTTTGGGATCCTTTGGGTTCTCTCCTAGCTGTCAGATTTATGACAAAGTCAGCCCGACATTGACATCTTCGGGAGGAAAAGGGCATTATAACGTCAAAATCCCCGAAGGTCGAAACAACGAAGTGTTGGGAACCATTGATTTGAGCGCATGTTGGATCCCTCCCTAATTGTTGGATCTACCCCATGGTCAATTCAGTGTTGAATACTTCGGGAGAAAGGAGAAGTCTATAGCATGAAACCCCTGAACGCCAAACTTATGAAGTAGCAGAGACCATTGATCCAAGGGGTACGTGGACCAACCTTGGCTGCGAGATCGAAGGAAATGAAGGATGTTCAGTCCAGAGTGTAGTGCAATGATGTCACCTAGGGTGACGTGGACCCAAGTTTGGCGTGCCATGTGTCACTCGAATTAGTGCATATCACATACCCTATAGAACCATTGAAACGTGACAGTGTCACCCCTGACCCTTACATGTATTAATCCCTAGTACAAGCTTGCCTAGCCAAAGTGGTTGGTAAAGTGACTGGAACTCTGAGAGTTTGGGACTTCAGACTCCGGATGATTTGGGGTGTAGTACGAAGAGATACCAAAAGGCCTGAAGGCCAGAACCATGTGGAGAGCTCACGAGACTTTGATATTTCGGGACTTCGGGAGATCTCGTGTGTAGATGATAAAGATGTGCTCAATGCCAAAGTGTCAAAGTGTCAAATTCCCCGTTAGCCTGTGTATTAGATGAGGGTTAAGCTAGTCATTGGACTAGTTGATGGATGGACCTTCCCTGCAGGAGGTAGGAACCTAGATATGGTAAAAATGAGATGAAGCCATGTGGGGATGCGTGTCAGAATATCTGACACTCTAGAAGGATTTCACTTCGGAGGTTTTAATGTTTGAAAAATTGGGAACTGCAGAAGCCCGGAGTCTTAAAGTGAATCAGAGCCATCAATTCTCTGAGTACACATGGCATCGGATTGAGAAAATCAAATATTTTTTACTCTAGAGGTTTTATGGAGAAGTGGTTTAGAACTCATCAAAGTGCTTAAGCTCGAATTTTTGGTGGGTCGTTGATCTGGAAAGGGAGAAGGGATCGTCGATCCCTTTCACGTTATTTCAGAAATTCGCCAGTTCATAGTTCGGGAGAATTGGGGAGTGGTGAAGTGAAAACACCAAAATCCCAAAGTTCTGAAGCGCCCTTTGAGTAGGAATCAGGTCACAACCCGAGGTCATATGAAGGAAGGGGCCTAGCATGGAAAGTTAGTTCCTTTTGTTCAAATTCTTCAAAGGAGCCAGGAAAGAGCCCGCGGTTTGGAAGAACCTGCACCTTTGAGAAGGGGGAACCATGAATATTTATTTTGGTTCTAGAAGGGATCTGAAGACTTTATTCGAATCAAATCATTAAATGATCCTAGACAGGGAGGTCACACAGTCCCAGGAGATAGAGGGAATCTGCATTTGGAGAGTTTTGGACGAGAAGGACGTGATAGAAATCCTGGAATTAGGTTTTGAGAGAGTTAATGAAAACGAAATTATGATGTCCCACCCCTTAAAAGAGAATTTACGAGTCAGGTGTGTTACAACAAGAATGTTAAAGGATCCTTCTTGAGCAGTGATAATAGATCCGAGGAAATCTTGGACTTGATTCATTCAGATGTGTGTAGGCCATTTACTGTTGCATCTCTGAATGGGTACTTTTACTAAGTACTCTTCATATATTATCACTCTCATAAATTTTGGATTTACTTCCTGAAGAAAAAGGATGGATTCCTTGCAAAATTTCCAGAATTCAAAGCTCAAGTTGAAAACCTGACCAGAAGAAAGATAAAGGCACTAAGATAAGATAATAGAGGAGAATACACCTCCAGAGATTTCAATGATTTATGTATTGAAGAAGGGATCAATAGGGAGTTCATAGTCTCTTATAACCCTCAGAAAAATGGGGTTACAAAGAGGAAAAATAGAACGATCATCGAGGCAACCAAAGTAATGATACATGATCAGAGTCTACCCATGAATCTATGGGAATTAGCATGCATGACAATAGTGTATGTTCAAAACAAGAGTCCTCATCATATCTTGAAGAACATTAATCCAGAAGAAGCCTTCACCGAAGTGGAGCTTGATATTGAACACTTCATAATATTTCAGTGTCCAGTATATTTTCATGTACCCAAAGAGAAGAGATCCAAGCTAGGCCCTTCAGGGAGAAAGGGCACATTTGTAGGATACAATGAATCCTCAAAGGCATTTCGGATCTACATTCCTGGTCAAAGATAGATTGAAATAAGAAGAGATGTTACTTTTGAAGAAGAGATAGCCTTCCAAAGATCTGGAGAATCTTAGATGGAAATTGATAGTGAGACAATGCCTTCTCCTCCTTTAGCAATTCAGAGGGAGACATACATTATTCCAGTTGATATAGTTGCTCCAGTTGATCCAATTGTTCTAGCTAATGCAATTTCTCCAATTGACATGCCCAAAGATATTACAGTAGGACATAAAATTCTTGCTTGGGCCCAACAAACTCTATAGGAAGTAGAGGGACATACATCCCCTCAAGGGAAAACCAGAGAGAGCAATAGACCAAAGATATTCTCAAGATACCTTTTATCCATAAGTCACATCATTGAATTTGAGCCTTCTTTTCATGGAGAAGCTTTAGGTGAACATGTATGGAAATACTCCATGACAAAATAATATCAGTCTATATTGAAAAATGATGTATGGGATATTGTTCTGAGACCAGAGGGAAAGTCTATAGTGACTTCCAGATGGATTTATAAAATCAAGCATGCAGCTGATGGAAGCATCAAGAAATAAAAAGTAAGATTTGTATCCAGAGGGTTCTTGCAAGTAGAGGGAGTTGACTATGATGATACATTTTCTCCAATAGCTAGATACACTTCCATCCATTCTATCATTGCACCAGTTGCTTCCATGGACTAGAAGCTACATCAAATGGATGTAAAGACAACCTTTCTTAATGGTGAAATTAAGGAAGAATTTTATATCGAGCAGCCAGAAGGATTCATTATACACAACAAAAAATCTCATGTGTGAAGGTTGAAGAAATCCCTGTATGGACTAAAGCAAGCACCACATGCTTGGTATGAGAAAATGGATGGATCCTGATAATTTTGGGCTTCAACAAGAGTGTTGTTGATTCAAACCCATATTATCAAATTGATGGAAATGAGTTCTTGATCTTGGTCTTATATGTGTATGACCTTTTCCTCACTGGTTCAAAGAGACTCATTGTTGAATGAAAACAAGCATTGACTGCTAAATTTGAGATGAAGGGTTTAGGGTTGATGCATTACTTCTTGGGACTAGAAGTATGGTAGAGGACAAATGATATTTTCCCGAGTCAAGGAAAATATACTATGGAGATATTGAAAACGTTTGGTATGACAAAATGAAAATCCATTCCTACACCAATGGTGATGGATTTGAAGAAGATGAGTGATGTTGATTCATTTGAGATTGATCCACACTTGTATAGACAATTGATTGGATCATTGATATATCTGGTTAACACCAGACTGGATGTATGCTATGAAGTGAATGTGATTATCCAATTCATGAGCCAACTAAGACAGACTCACTGGATAGCAGCAAAACATGTATTAAGATAGCTATGAGGTAAAATTACATATGGACTAAGATATGCCTCTAGTGTATACTTGAGCCTGTAGGGATATGTTGATGCAGATTGGGCAGGGAGCGAAGTGGACCAGAAGAGAACCTCTGGTTGTTTCTTTACTTTAGGGTCTTCCATGGTTTCCCGGTGTAGCAGAAATCAAATCTCTGTGACATTGAGTACCAGAGAGGAAAAATACATTGCATTGAGTACGATAGTCCATGAAGCAGTGTGGCTTCGCAAAATTCTGAGTGATTTATTGGATCATAAGATGGATCCTACTACTATTCATTGTGATAATCAGAACTATGTGAAGCTCTCTAAGAACCCTGTGTTTCATGATAGATCGAAACACATAGAGATAAAATATCACTATATTAGAGACATGGTGCAGAGGAAGATAATACATGTGTAGTACCTTCCTACCCATGAGAATATCACATATATATTCACCAAACCACTTTCCAAAATGAATTTCGAGTACTTTCGTGAGAGACTTGGCCTGGTGGAGAATGCCTCCCTAGTTGAGAGGGTGTTGATGACTACATTTGCATGAGACATCCTCTAGGACACAAATTGAGTGAGTCGACCTGAGAGAGAGCCCATGAGTTGGGTGTTCCCATGAGATGGTGGTGAATCCCATGAGCTGGGTGTGTGGTTCCTCTATGATATGGAGATTGAATGTTGTGTGCCCTTATGTATGGAAGCCCATGAGTTGGGTATGTTGTTCATCTCTGAGACAGAGATGGAATGTTGTGTGCCCTTGTGGGGGGAAGCCCATGAGTTGGGTGTATCATTCTTAGACATAAATGAAATGATGTATTCACATCCTCTATGCAGAGAGTGGAGATGATATGATACTCCAGACGATTATCCTGTGTAATGGAGTGAGAAATAGATCCATTGAGTTGGATGTGCATGTGGTTGAGCACAGGTGAACGTGATCCTAGTGGTTGAGCACTAGTGAGTGTGGTTCTCATGTGAGATGCAGTGAGATAGATATGTGGACATCCCTGTGGCTGAGCACAGATGGATGTTCCCCTAGTGGTTGAGCACTAGTGGATGTATGAGATCCCTTGCTATATTGTACAAGATTCAGACTTACCCATAACCCTATTTTTTTATGTAAAAGGTACAGGTCAGCCCCACCATAAAGTGAAAGATAATTGATGTAAAGGATAATTAATGTAAAATATAATTAATATGGTAATTATTAATTATATTATAAGTTATTGAGGTCAGCCATGTTGTGCCAATAGACACTATTGTTGACAGGTTCAGTCTAATATAAATAAAGGTAAATTCCCCATTGAGGAATAATAACACAAGTGTGAGTTTGGAAATTTCAGCAAGTACTTACCTCTTGGGAAGAGTGCACACGTCTCTTGGGCACTAGTCTTCTAGAGATTGTGAGAACCCTTTTGTGTGCTATTTTTTATGGAAGTGGAGGTATTTGTCTTGAAGAATATAGAAAAGGATTGGCTAGGTTTTCTTCCCTTTTTGAGAAGGGTTTCCGAGGATACTTCTTATGTACTTTAGCATGGTGTTTCTTCTTGTGATGTTGGTTGCTGCAAAAAAATAATTATGGTTTAAGTAAAATGATAAAAATGGAATGAATTCATGCTTAAGCCTAGATTATTGAAAAATCAACAATCCTTCATATGAGTCCCTCATCATATGTTCAACGAAATTGAAGAAGTAAGGGTTTGGTCCCATATGGGTCCTAGAGATCAGACTCACATAGGTCCTTCGATGTAAAGTTTTGTGAGCCCAAGGAAGATAAAATAAATGGTTTTTTCAATTTTAGAGAGTTTGAAAAGAACTTAAATACGACTCTGTGGATGATTTTTTCATAAATTTAGTCTCCCAAGACTGAAAAAAGTGTAAATAAATTTAGGGGAGAAGTCTTCTAATCATGCTTGATTAGAGTGTTCATTTTTCATAATTAGTCTCGCGAGGCCAAAAAGGAGATAAAATAAAAGTCAAAAGATGCCCTTTCATACCTTTTAACGAGTTTTAAAGGAAACAAGTTCACTTGGAAATCTTTTCATTTTTAGATATTATGAAAAGAGATTAAAGCAAACTCCAAAGAGTTCCTTTTTCGTATAGATTTTACGAGTCCGAAAAACAGATAAAACTATACTCTATAACCTATTATCATGTTTTAAAGAGGATGATAAAGAACAAATATTGATCTTAGTAACATGTTCGCATGTATTTACGAGAACGAGAAATAACAAAGACTAATCTTGGTCTAGGAAAACTACTACATTACGATGGGAACAACACCCAAGCGAGAATCACTCCTAGCAGCATGTTTCTCTAGAGGAGTTTTATCCCCAGTTTATTTGGAATAATATTGTGGCTTCACTCCAACATGATTTTAGGAGGATGGAGACCTGCCCCCCAAGCATCATTTTCCTCTAAGGACTGTTCTTCTTCTTTCCTCGTTTAGGCATCTGGTTACTAATAGGAATATTTTCACTAAGAGAAGGAAAATAAGGTTCAAGTATTCGATATAGAGTGAGTCTCGATTTGAATGTAGGGGGGTCTATTTCATTTTTTAACGGGATTGATAGAGACGATGAAATATGCTCATAAGTATCCATTTTATATTTTAATGATATTGACAAAATAAAAGAATTATGCTCATCGAGACTTGGTACTACCAAAGGATTAGATAACTCGAAGGATTGTCGTACCTGAGCTGAAATCATATTTAATGTGGAAACTTGNGAGGAAGAGGGAATCCAAATTTGGAGATTTTTGGACAAGAAGGACATGATATAAATCCCGAAATTAGGATTTGAGGGAGTTAAGGAAAAAAAAATTATGATGCCCCACCCCTTAAAAGAGAATTTAGGGGTTGGGTGCATTGCAAATTGATATCAGAGTAGGAAAACAATGTGTGTCCTCATTGAGCTCATGCATGAGTCATATGAAAATATTTTTGGAGGAATTTAAGGGGAAACACCCTATCTTACCAAATTCCTAAGAGGTTTAGTCAAACCTCTACCAAAGAGAGGAATGAAACCCGTTGTTGTTTATAGATGTTTTTGGGTTTCCAAACAAAGAAGTTGACTTCACTATGCAATTGTACGTGTTGTTGTACATTCATAATATTTGGTTACCAAGGATAAGATGAGCCTATGGAGAATATTACTGCCAAACATAAATTTTCTGCATAAATTTCTTGAGTAGAAGGATGTGTATTAAAATACAGTTGGGATTTTACCCAACGAGATTGAATCATTCTAGTTTGTGGAAAAGGAATCCTATAATTTCTTTTGTAAATGATAGTCGATCCTACAGGAGTGGGATTATGCTGATGGGAACTAATAGAAAGAATTGGATGTGAAGGGATGGAAAGGATCCGTAGAAATAATAATTACTTCTTTAATGGGTTAAAACTTGTATATGTGTATAATCCCTCACGATCAAAGGAATGAGTTTGGTGACCATTCTATGAAAAGGGAGAGCATGTGCATCTCTCAAGTTTTGAAGGGAATTGAAAAATGAATTTTGTTTCTGTGTACAGGAATTGTTGGGCAAGGTTTTTTCTAATAAATCTCATAAAAAGAGCTGTAGAAATATAGAGTAATTGAGTGAGAAATCACAATAGCCTCCCTTTCTTGGTGGATAGGAAACTAATCTGCTAGAATTCTTGTGGGAGGGGGAGAGTGGCATCTATCCCTGACTATTGGTGAACAAAAGGAAGAATTCTAGGTGTAATGGTTAAGGTTGATCTTGACCTAAAGATACTCTGTATTTATGAACTAGGATACTTAATAAGTAACATAACTCGAAATTTCATTTGGGATTTAAGGGAATAGTCTAAATGTTATTAGACATTAAAATTTATTATAATTAAGATAAAATGGTTGATTAAATGTTGATCCTGAATGTGGTAAAGGAAGTGTTGAGGCACTTCTAGAATCCCAATGGGTTAGATTGACATCCAGTGGTGGATGGTAGCCATATTGATATAGTTGGAAGCTAGATTGGCTTCCCTGTTACCTTGGGCATTGTTTTAATTTCCCATATTGTATTTATAAGTTGGGTAATGATCTATGGAAATTAAGGCAAGAGTGTTTTCTTGCTAGTTGTTATCGTACAAAAGAGAGAAAAGTAACCTTTGTTTGTTATTATCATGAAGAGAGGGAAACATCAGTATGAGTTACGACTGTGAGATTAGTCATGTAAGTGACCATAATATTTAACTAAAGAAAAATAATGATAAAACTAAATTATCAAGGTGAATAAATAGGTGCAAGAGATGCACCTGCATATACACAAATATGTGTATACATACTTATGAGAATAATATGAATGTAAGCTCTCAACTGAGAGGGAAGCTCAATATTGACTGTTCCTATGAGAATTATCATAAGAATGATTTGAATATCCTTGGGAGAAGGATATATAATTATGATATGTCCATATGTGTGAATGACATGGAATAAGGTGCAAGCAATGATCTTGCATGATGAACGTTTGGACAGTGTGTGTTTATGTTTGAGTGCATGGATTTAATGAATTATGAAGCTTCTTGATATGAAGCCTGATATTAATACTAGTTAGGTATGAATTATATTGAATGTGAAAGTGATGCACATGTATTATGTAAGAGTATAGGTGCACTAAAGGCACGAGGTGACTGTCTAAATGAGTGAAATTAGAGACAAGCATTACAGTTACCAATATTGAATGAATACCATGAATGCATGGTTGAATCCATTCTAAAGAGTAATGAAATATTTTTTTTGAATGATATCTTAAGGGGAATGTACTCCATTTCCCTAGGAAAGGCCAGTATAAATAAATGAGAGAGAAAATGAACAAGGATGGTCTGTTGTCAGGATAAGAGGCAAATGATTTTTCCTTTGAGGGTCACGTGAGAATGATTTTGAACAATCATGAGTTGAATAATTTAAAAGTAGAGATGTATGTAGGTTGTGAAATATACCCATGGAAGCTACACACAGGATTATGATTATGCATATTGTTTAGCACATCATGGATGTAAGTTAACAAAACCAGAATATGTGTGGATACATAATTTGGACGCATGACAAATATGCATGTTTATATTCCTTATGAAATATTGGGTACCTAGCTAAATCCAAATCAAGGTTGAGGCTATCACATATAGTGAAGGATATGAAATAAGGAAATTGCATGCTGAAGGAGTTCCCCGTGGAGGAATTGTGTGAATACTCTGTCACGAGAACATAGTCACAACCTTATTGATTTCTGAGAATTAAGCAGGAAGCTACAAGATTGTTTGTGTGTATATATATATAAGAATCTTGGATTACATTTTGAAAAAAAAAACATCATGTAGTGAATAGACCATTATGATAACTGAATGGTAATGTGCAAGATGCACAGGTTTATGATTCATTATGGACAAAAGGATTTTCTATTAAAGCATGTATATGTATCCTAAGAGTTAGTATGAGCATAACTGAGGCTTCTCAAGAAAAGAGCAAAAAGATCACAATAAGAAGTAGATTGCATAAGTAAAGGGGGAGAAAAGGAGGAACACTTTTCTCACCCTAAGAACCCTGAATTGTGTAACAGAGTCATAGGATTAAAAGAGAAGTTGTGGAAACCGTACAATCGGTAAAAGGAAAATAAACCCCCTAAGTATGATTAAATGAATAGTCTTGGTTGAAGCCACATCAAGAAAGGGTAGTAAGTCTTCAGAAATAACTTAGTTGGACTGAAGGCCCCAAGCTATGTAGAAGGAGTTGGAAAAGGGAAGATCCCTAACTCTTTTGTTGTTGTGCATAATGTTTTTCTATGAGACGCAAAATTGATGTGATGATGGAAGTAAATGTTTTGACACCATAATGAGATGGTTGTATGACTGTAGAAGCAGTTGATAACTGTTGGTGTTGCACTCATGAAACCATTTGAGGATAATGTGATGAAGTGCATAAATATATTCTAGGACATTTTGAATATGTTTAATGGATATGAATGTTATGATACCTGAATTTTATTTAATATTACAACTAATGTAATTTTGACTACGATGATGCATGCTATGTATAGAAAGGAATTGGAGTTGTTGAGGAATACAATTTCCAATGATGGGAAACCTCAAGCATAAGATGACCATTAAAAGGATGCGGTTGAAAGATTGTTGACAGGGCTGTAAAAGTTCCCATAAAGCACTACTGATGAGGTAAAAAACAAAAAGAGGGTGCTAGCAGCCAAGAACTGGTATAATAAATGTTCATGCCTATGTGGCACAAGGTATGAAGGGATTTGGTAAGAACCCCTTCTGAAACATTTTATTGTCTTAATGCTATGCATGAACTTTTGAAAGACAGTTGTATGCCTTGGATGCCCAAGTAGGGTATGATTCGGGAAGGAGAACTTGAATGATGCAGATGTGAACCTTTGGTAGTAAGGACTGTTTGTAATACTTGGAAGAATTCATGAACTGATATGTCATGAATGCATTGACCAATCAAGGAATGCTTAAAGGCATTCATGTGAAACCTTGAGTCTCATGAGTGATGATTTAAGGCTATAATCGATTCAAAGCAGAAAGTATGGTTATGCTAAAATAATAAATATGGACAAAGAATCCATATGGTAATAAGTTGGCTAAATTCCAACACACCTTGGTGAGAGTGCCTAACCTGAAAAGTGATAATCTGAAATCGATGCAAGGGTGCATTATGTGTGAATGTGGCCATGGACATTGGCACATTGATTAAATTCATTTAATGTTGAATTGCATCTGGAAATGTTGATATACTGAACCGATGCATGTATAAGGAATGGAATTTCATTTTTCTTTATATCATCGAAAAGATAAAAGTGATTTGATTGTTAGAATGCACAATTTAATAATTGTTTGTGATGTCATTATAAAGGTGCAGTGAAAATATACATGCATGGGAAAATAAAAATTTGTTTGGGTGATTAAAGTTGAAAGTGCAGGAAGAAAAGAGTCTTGGATATGGAAGTGTTATAAGTCTATAAGGTAGACTAATTACCTGTTGAGCCAAACCACAAGGACTGGTATTTTCTTTGAAGTGAATGCATTTGATTGTTAGTGTGCATAGTCCTGAAATTGTTTGTGAACCACTCAAGTGTGCAATGAAAATATAATGTGCATGAGAACTAACAATTTGTTTGGATGAGGGATGTTGAAATTGCAGGAATCAAAGGGTATTGGATATGGCAGTGTTGTAATCCCACAAGGAAGACCAAAATTTCCTATTGATCCAAACTACTATGGGAAGGAAATTCCCATAATTGGTGGATCTAGTTCCATGCGGAACATATCTGAAAATAAATGCGGAATTTGGGAATCTGTGGGTGGCAGATTTACAAGAGAATTCTGAATTTAGAATTTATGATGATGTCTCATGAATTTATGTATACCTGTGATATAGGTGATAAGAAAAGATTGGTCCAGTATGGATAGATGAAGGTTGTCAAGATGAAAATCATGAATAATGGCTACTATTGAGCCATGAGAACCTCATGGTAAGCCATGATCGCTTGGACTATGTTGTGTTGAGGTAACACAAGTCAAAGGGACACCTCGACAGAGAAAGTTTGAGGGATGAATTCATTGAGCCTTACAGTCGAGGCATCCCTCTGACTTGTGTTACCTCAACACAACATATTCTCTATGACTCTTCTTGTGCGAAAAATCCTTGACAAGGAAATATGGACTGCACAAGGGAATGCGTAGTAGAGAAGGGGATGCATGAGCATGGGCTTGGAAGGTGAGTGATCACAATGAAGAGGAGACTATGATAGTTCTTGTAAACTATTGATTGGGATCATGCACACAATGGGTATGTCTGGGAAAAACAATGAGCCTGGATAACAAGGAATCCATGTGGATACAAATCCACAAACTTTGCAGATGAGTATTGTGCTAAATTGTGAAATTTTTCTAGAATTTTATGCAACAATAAATTTTTCTAGCATGAAATTATGATTAATGTGCTTGTTGTCCAAATTTTTTTGAATGCAGGTAGAGAAGGCCAGTAGGCTAAAAAACACCTGACCAGGAAAGAGGGTCAATACTTCTAAATCAACTGAATGAGAAAATCATGACAAGTTTTTTACCCAAGCTTGTAATTAATCATTAATCATAATCACCATGATAAGGAATGGGAACAATGTAAATGTATTATTGTTTAGATTTCCAATAACTAACTGTGGGGGGTGAAGCCTCAAAGTACTGGCCATGATATCACTAGAGGAAATAGTGTGAAAACTATAAGAGAGGGTTCATTATATCGAATGACCCAAAACTTCCCAAGGAGGAATCAATTAATGAAGAAAAGATCAGTGGTTGAACCATCAACCAACCCCATGAATGTAAGCATGGTCTAGCTATAGAATGTCAGCCCAAAGTACGACAGGGTCCTACAGACCCAAAAAGACCCATGTTTTCCTTCTGACAGAAGGAACAGGATAGGAGGGAGGTGCATGCAAGACACATAGGAGAATAAAGAGAAGAGTGGAGAATGTGGGAAACTCCCCAGCTAAGAATGAGAAAGAGGTCACGAGCTTGATGCTGAGGAATCATTTGATAAACCTAGTTGAGGCCGTAACAGGGAGGAAAATATCCGAATCTTGCAGATAACAAAACTCGAGAAAAAGCTAAAACAAAGAAAGAATCCCTGAGAAATTGTGAGAGTTCCCTAGTGATATCATGGCCTGGCATGGGGGTGGAAAGAGTGATAATAATGAATTGCTCTGAGCCTATGGTTGGGTGGAGAGGGGAAAACCCATAGACAGTCGGTTGGTGATTGACGGTAATAGATAAGTATTTTTATGTGTGATATCCTAGAATTGAAATGCTTGATTTGATTATTTGTAAATGTGATAGCTTGTTCCTTGCGTAAAATGGATGATAATGGTGTTTATCATCCTTCTGTAAAATATTGCGTTTGATTGGTGGTATAATGTTTGGATGTTCGATCTTTGTGACTCTGGTGGTCCAACTAACCAAATATTTTGAGATGGGGTTAACTGGAATGCTTAAGCCCTGTCGATCCCTCTTATTTCTCCTTTGCGGGAATATTGAGTTGAACTATATGGAAGGAGGGCGCCTCCTTTAGAGATTTCAACTATGTGAGAAAGGCTCGTTCCCATGGCCTTGACACATTCCTGGCCAAGATTCAAGCATGTAACCATGAGAATATTTGGAGGTCCCATATGACCAAGGTATAGGAACCCTGCACTAAGTCCGAAATGATCTAACTCTTGATGGCTTCAGAGCTTCAGGAGCTTGAAGCCCTGGGATGTCAAACTTCATAACTGTCAAAAATACTTGAATGTTGGAGTTGTGAAAGGTTGTGATTCATTGATCTGGGGAGTCCGTTGGGGCCCCTTCTCAACAATTCGATAGTTTATTGGATGGTTTTGCGTATGGTACTTCGATGAAGTTCCACTTCAGGAGAATGGAGATGTTATAGCATCAAACTCCCTGAACCTCGAAGTTACGAAGTGAAGGAGAGCTGTAGATTTGGGGGAAATAGTTAGGATCCCCACTTACCGTCTGATCATTCAATAAAAGGGAACCACACATGGTACTTTGGTGAAGTCACGCTTTGGGGAAATGGAGTGGTAGTGAAGCCAAAACCCTCGAAGTTTGTATCCACGAAGTGACCAGGACCATTGATTTTGGGATCCTTTGGGTTCTCTCCTAGCTGTCAGATTTATGACAAAGTCAGCCCGACATTGACATCTTCGGGAGGAAAAGGGCATTATAACGTCAAAATCCCCGAAGGTCGAAACAACGAAGTGTTGGGAACCATTGATTTGAGCGCATGTTGGATCCCTCCCTAATTGTTGGATCTACCCCATGGTCAATTCAGTGTTGAATACTTCGGGAGAAAGGAGAAGTCTATAGCATGAAACCCCTGAACGCCAAACTTATGAAGTAGCAGAGACCATTGATCCAAGGGGTACGTGGACCAACCTTGGCTGCGAGATCGAAGGAAATGAAGGATGTTCAGTCCAGAGTGTAGTGCAATGATGTCACCTAGGGTGACGTGGACCCAAGTTTGGCGTGCCATGTGTCACTCGAATTAGTGCATATCACATACCCTATAGAACCATTGAAACGTGACAGTGTCACCCCTGACCCTTACATGTATTAATCCCTAGTACAAGCTTGCCTAGCCAAAGTGGTTGGTAAAGTGACTGGAACTCTGAGAGTTTGGGACTTCAGACTCCGGATGATTTGGGGTGTAGTACGAAGAGATACCAAAAGGCCTGAAGGCCAGAACCATGTGGAGAGCTCACGAGACTTTGATATTTCGGGACTTCGGGAGATCTCGTGTGTAGATGATAAAGATGTGCTCAATGCCAAAGTGTCAAAGTGTCAAATTCCCCGTTAGCCTGTGTATTAGATGAGGGTTAAGCTAGTCATTGGACTAGTTGATGGATGGACCTTCCCTGCAGGAGGTAGGAACCTAGATATGGTAAAAATGAGATGAAGCCATGTGGGGATGCGTGTCAGAATATCTGACACTCTAGAAGGATTTCACTTCGGAGGTTTTAATGTTTGAAAAATTGGGAACTGCAGAAGCCCGGAGTCTTAAAGTGAATCAGAGCCATCAATTCTCTGAGTACACATGGCATCGGATTGAGAAAATCAAATATTTTTTACTCTAGAGGTTTTATGGAGAAGTGGTTTAGAACTCATCAAAGTGCTTAAGCTCGAATTTTTGGTGGGTCGTTGATCTGGAAAGGGAGAAGGGATCGTCGATCCCTTTCACGTTATTTCAGAAATTCGCCAGTTCATAGTTCGGGAGAATTGGGGAGTGGTGAAGTGAAAACACCAAAATCCCAAAGTTCTGAAGCGCCCTTTGAGTAGGAATCAGGTCACAACCCGAGGTCATATGAAGGAAGGGGCCTAGCATGGAAAGTTAGTTCCTTTTGTTCAAATTCTTCAAAGGAGCCAGGAAAGAGCCCGCGGTTTGGAAGAACCTGCACCTTTGAGAAGGGGGAACCATGAATATTTATTTTGGTTCTAGAAGGGATCTGAAGACTTTATTCGAATCAAATCATTAAATGATCCTAGACAGGGAGGTCACACAGTCCCAGGAGATAGAGGGAATCTGCATTTGGAGAGTTTTGGACGAGAAGGACGTGATAGAAATCCTGGAATTAGGTTTTGAGAGAGTTAATGAAAACGAAATTATGATGTCCCACCCCTTAAAAGAGAATTTACGAGTCAGGTGTGTTACAACAAGAATGTTAAAGGATCCTTCTTGAGCAGTGATAATAGATCCGAGGAAATCTTGGACTTGATTCATTCAGATGTGTGTAGGCCATTTACTGTTGCATCTCTGAATGGGTACTTTTACTAAGTACTCTTCATATATTATCACTCTCATAAATTTTGGATTTACTTCCTGAAGAAAAAGGATGGATTCCTTGCAAAATTTCCAGAATTCAAAGCTCAAGTTGAAAACCTGACCAGAAGAAAGATAAAGGCACTAAGATAAGATAATAGAGGAGAATACACCTCCAGAGATTTCAATGATTTATGTATTGAAGAAGGGATCAATAGGGAGTTCATAGTCTCTTATAACCCTCAGAAAAATGGGGTTACAAAGAGGAAAAATAGAACGATCATCGAGGCAACCAAAGTAATGATACATGATCAGAGTCTACCCATGAATCTATGGGAATTAGCATGCATGACAATAGTGTATGTTCAAAACAAGAGTCCTCATCATATCTTGAAGAACATTAATCCAGAAGAAGCCTTCACCGAAGTGGAGCTTGATATTGAACACTTCATAATATTTCAGTGTCCAGTATATTTTCATGTACCCAAAGAGAAGAGATCCAAGCTAGGCCCTTCAGGGAGAAAGGGCACATTTGTAGGATACAATGAATCCTCAAAGGCATTTCGGATCTACATTCCTGGTCAAAGATAGATTGAAATAAGAAGAGATGTTACTTTTGAAGAAGAGATAGCCTTCCAAAGATCTGGAGAATCTTAGATGGAAATTGATAGTGAGACAATGCCTTCTCCTCCTTTAGCAATTCAGAGGGAGACATACATTATTCCAGTTGATATAGTTGCTCCAGTTGATCCAATTGTTCTAGCTAATGCAATTTCTCCAATTGACATGCCCAAAGATATTACAGTAGGACATAAAATTCTTGCTTGGGCCCAACAAACTCTATAGGAAGTAGAGGGACATACATCCCCTCAAGGGAAAACCAGAGAGAGCAATAGACCAAAGATATTCTCAAGATACCTTTTATCCATAAGTCACATCATTGAATTTGAGCCTTCTTTTCATGGAGAAGCTTTAGGTGAACATGTATGGAAATACTCCATGACAAAATAATATCAGTCTATATTGAAAAATGATGTATGGGATATTGTTCTGAGACCAGAGGGAAAGTCTATAGTGACTTCCAGATGGATTTATAAAATCAAGCATGCAGCTGATGGAAGCATCAAGAAATAAAAAGTAAGATTTGTATCCAGAGGGTTCTTGCAAGTAGAGGGAGTTGACTATGATGATACATTTTCTCCAATAGCTAGATACACTTCCATCCATTCTATCATTGCACCAGTTGCTTCCATGGACTAGAAGCTACATCAAATGGATGTAAAGACAACCTTTCTTAATGGTGAAATTAAGGAAGAATTTTATATCGAGCAGCCAGAAGGATTCATTATACACAACAAAAAATCTCATGTGTGAAGGTTGAAGAAATCCCTGTATGGACTAAAGCAAGCACCACATGCTTGGTATGAGAAAATGGATGGATCCTGATAATTTTGGGCTTCAACAAGAGTGTTGTTGATTCAAACCCATATTATCAAATTGATGGAAATGAGTTCTTGATCTTGGTCTTATATGTGTATGACCTTTTCCTCACTGGTTCAAAGAGACTCATTGTTGAATGAAAACAAGCATTGACTGCTAAATTTGAGATGAAGGGTTTAGGGTTGATGCATTACTTCTTGGGACTAGAAGTATGGTAGAGGACAAATGATATTTTCCCGAGTCAAGGAAAATATACTATGGAGATATTGAAAACGTTTGGTATGACAAAATGAAAATCCATTCCTACACCAATGGTGATGGATTTGAAGAAGATGAGTGATGTTGATTCATTTGAGATTGATCCACACTTGTATAGACAATTGATTGGATCATTGATATATCTGGTTAACACCAGACTGGATGTATGCTATGAAGTGAATGTGATTATCCAATTCATGAGCCAACTAAGACAGACTCACTGGATAGCAGCAAAACATGTATTAAGATAGCTATGAGGTAAAATTACATATGGACTAAGATATGCCTCTAGTGTATACTTGAGCCTGTAGGGATATGTTGATGCAGATTGGGCAGGGAGCGAAGTGGACCAGAAGAGAACCTCTGGTTGTTTCTTTACTTTAGGGTCTTCCATGGTTTCCCGGTGTAGCAGAAATCAAATCTCTGTGACATTGAGTACCAGAGAGGAAAAATACATTGCATTGAGTACGATAGTCCATGAAGCAGTGTGGCTTCGCAAAATTCTGAGTGATTTATTGGATCATAAGATGGATCCTACTACTATTCATTGTGATAATCAGAACTATGTGAAGCTCTCTAAGAACCCTGTGTTTCATGATAGATCGAAACACATAGAGATAAAATATCACTATATTAGAGACATGGTGCAGAGGAAGATAATACATGTGTAGTACCTTCCTACCCATGAGAATATCACATATATATTCACCAAACCACTTTCCAAAATGAATTTCGAGTACTTTCGTGAGAGACTTGGCCTGGTGGAGAATGCCTCCCTAGTTGAGAGGGTGTTGATGACTACATTTGCATGAGACATCCTCTAGGACACAAATTGAGTGAGTCGACCTGAGAGAGAGCCCATGAGTTGGGTGTTCCCATGAGATGGTGGTGAATCCCATGAGCTGGGTGTGTGGTTCCTCTATGATATGGAGATTGAATGTTGTGTGCCCTTATGTATGGAAGCCCATGAGTTGGGTATGTTGTTCATCTCTGAGACAGAGATGGAATGTTGTGTGCCCTTGTGGGGGGAAGCCCATGAGTTGGGTGTATCATTCTTAGACATAAATGAAATGATGTATTCACATCCTCTATGCAGAGAGTGGAGATGATATGATACTCCAGACGATTATCCTGTGTAATGGAGTGAGAAATAGATCCATTGAGTTGGATGTGCATGTGGTTGAGCACAGGTGAACGTGATCCTAGTGGTTGAGCACTAGTGAGTGTGGTTCTCATGTGAGATGCAGTGAGATAGATATGTGGACATCCCTGTGGCTGAGCACAGATGGATGTTCCCCTAGTGGTTGAGCACTAGTGGATGTATGAGATCCCTTGCTATATTGTACAAGATTCAGACTTACCCATAACCCTATTTTTTTATGTAAAAGGTACAGGTCAGCCCCACCATAAAGTGAAAGATAATTGATGTAAAGGATAATTAATGTAAAATATAATTAATATGGTAATTATTAATTATATTATAAGTTATTGAGGTCAGCCATGTTGTGCCAATAGACACTATTGTTGACAGGTTCAGTCTAATATAAATAAAGGTAAATTCCCCATTGAGGAATAATAACACAAGTGTGAGTTTGGAAATTTCAGCAAGTACTTACCTCTTGGGAAGAGTGCACACGTCTCTTGGGCACTAGTCTTCTAGAGATTGTGAGAACCCTTTTGTGTGCTATTTTTTATGGAAGTGGAGGTATTTGTCTTGAAGAATATAGAAAAGGATTGGCTAGGTTTTCTTCCCTTTTTGAGAAGGGTTTCCGAGGATACTTCTTATGTACTTTAGCATGGTGTTTCTTCTTGTGATGTTGGTTGCTGCAAAAAAATAATTATGGTTTAAGTAAAATGATAAAAATGGAATGAATTCATGCTTAAGCCTAGATTATTGAAAAATCAACAATCCTTCATATGAGTCCCTCATCATATGTTCAACGAAATTGAAGAAGTAAGGGTTTGGTCCCATATGGGTCCTAGAGATCAGACTCACATAGGTCCTTCGATGTAAAGTTTTGTGAGCCCAAGGAAGATAAAATAAATGGTTTTTTCAATTTTAGAGAGTTTGAAAAGAACTTAAATACGACTCTGTGGATGATTTTTTCATAAATTTAGTCTCCCAAGACTGAAAAAAGTGTAAATAAATTTAGGGGAGAAGTCTTCTAATCATGCTTGATTAGAGTGTTCATTTTTCATAATTAGTCTCGCGAGGCCAAAAAGGAGATAAAATAAAAGTCAAAAGATGCCCTTTCATACCTTTTAACGAGTTTTAAAGGAAACAAGTTCACTTGGAAATCTTTTCATTTTTAGATATTATGAAAAGAGATTAAAGCAAACTCCAAAGAGTTCCTTTTTCGTATAGATTTTACGAGTCCGAAAAACAGATAAAACTATACTCTATAACCTATTATCATGTTTTAAAGAGGATGATAAAGAACAAATATTGATCTTAGTAACATGTTCGCATGTATTTACGAGAACGAGAAATAACAAAGACTAATCTTGGTCTAGGAAAACTACTACATTACGATGGGAACAACACCCAAGCGAGAATCACTCCTAGCAGCATGTTTCTCTAGAGGAGTTTTATCCCCAGTTTATTTGGAATAATATTGTGGCTTCACTCCAACATGATTTTAGGAGGATGGAGACCTGCCCCCCAAGCATCATTTTCCTCTAAGGACTGTTCTTCTTCTTTCCTCGTTTAGGCATCTGGTTACTAATAGGAATATTTTCACTAAGAGAAGGAAAATAAGGTTCAAGTATTCGATATAGAGTGAGTCTCGATTTGAATGTAGGGGGGTCTATTTCATTTTTTAACGGGATTGATAGAGACGATGAAATATGCTCATAAGTATCCATTTTATATTTTAATGATATTGACAAAATAAAAGAATTATGCTCATCGAGACTTGGTACTACCAAAGGATTAGATAACTCGAAGGATTGTCGTACCTGAGCTGAAATCATATTTAATGTGGAAACTTGYGGGGTGGGAGAAGAAGGAAAAGGAAATACCCCCATGAGTGAGGAATCCTTAATGATACCTAMTCCTACACACTCAAAGMTAGTTTATCCTGGAAAAGGGACATTATTCATTACAAAATTGTGGAGATATGGAGTGGTATAGTCAAGTTGGTCAATAGTGAAAATCATGTACATAAAATGTTKTTAAGGTGGTGGTAGACGAGGTAATTTTAGGAGAACCAAGGGATTTCCAACAAGGCAAAGACATGACATAGGTGGAGGCTCCTTCATCCAAAATAGTGCGATGAATGTTCTTCCCACCAATCAAAATTTGAATTTGGAAAGCTAAGTGGTGGGAGAGCCTCTCCTTAAAGTAGTCTAGATTAAATGTAATCAGATTCTATTCCTCGAGATCCATATCTCCAATGGATAACAACAGGATTCTACGTTGACTTGGACATTTCTGTAGAACTTGAAGGGCCGACATAGAACAAGGATATTGTGCCAAATATTCAACAATATTTTATTTTTGGGAAGCATGGGAATTTGGATTAAATGTTGCCTTGCAAATTTCACTCTTGGGAGGAAGCAACACTGCGTCAGAAATTGACTTCTCAATTTGAAGAGGATTGGAAGATGGAGGAGGAGTGGATGTGGAGGGTTGATCGACATCCTTTCCTTCAATATGATCACCTAGAGGAGTGCCATAAGTATTTCATCGAGCCGTGACATGAACCGTCTTAAGCACGTACACCTCAGAGGAATTTGGAGAAGCATCCCCATGGTGGGAATGACCTGGGTCACCTCCTTTTGGAGGGACATGGTTTTATGCCACCAGATGTTGTTGCTAAACCAGTTAGGAGGTACCCTTCATATATTTAGCGACAAACACACGATGAGCGAAGTATTTCGTGTAGTGGTATTCCTCAAAATTGATAAAAGGATATTTAGGCTTCCTGGTCAGTTAAGCATTAGTAGTCTTTGGATTATCCTAATCGTCAGAAGGATTCTTGGATTTACCCTTGTTTTTCTTCTTACCTCTCCATTGTTGAGATGAAGTGGATTGGACCGCATTCACCTTGGGGGTTTGAGAAAGAGAAGAAGTGGTGCTGGTGTTTGGAACAAAACCTGGTTCCAAAGTAGGTCTTAATGGATTCTTCGATGGGTGAGGAACATTAAGGATCAAAAAATAAAGTGTGTTGGTATGTGAATAAACCAAGTCCAAATACTGTGCACGGATGATAGACTGATCCTCAGTAATAATGTGTCCCATAGAAACATCATGAGAAATGAAGGAAAAATCAAATTTGTAAACCAATCCGTGAGGATTTGGTATGAAATTGGAGCTTTAATCAACCGTATCCATCGTTTTCACTCATGAATATGATCAGATATGTGGGTGGAAGAGGATTTTTGGAGTGAGGTCAAAATTTATGTACTGGTCAGGAAAGCCATGGAAAGCGAATTAAAGTTGACAAAGGAGTTACACGGTAGATCAATATACCATTTCACTACTGCACCTATAAGTGTTCTCTGAAAAAGTCCTAGATGAATGGAATCATCCATGAAAGAGTTGGAATAAAACCATAAATGGAAAGTCATAACATGATTTTTACGATCTTCCCTAGGTTTTTTGTCGAATTTCAGGATGTCGGACGATAATTTTGCAGGGATGGCAGGCCAAAATGGGGCATGCAGAATGGGATCATTTGTCAAACACGATAGATACGACAGATCTAACATATCCAAGAATGGAAGTTGTGGCTTATCATGTGAATACTGGTGATAACCATATTGTGTGGGAACACCAATAGGACTATATCCAGGTTGTGTCGAGATGAAAAATCAGATGGTCCTCCCATATACAGTGGTTTCTTGGGTTGTCCACCCATGTATGGCGGTTGACCTGATTGTCCAACAATGTATTGTGACCGAATATATGGACATCCTACGTACTACGGTTGACCTATTGGTCCTCCCACGTGGGGTGGTTTCCGTAATGGACCTCCCATATACTCTTATTAAAGGGAATTTTGTGTTGGAATTGTAGGGTTTACAGATTGATAGAGAAAAGTTCCTTCCAGAGGAATGCTTGCCGGATTAGGTTGATCCCACAAAATATTAGCAACTCCTGGATATAGATGTCCAAGATACAGGCCAGTCGTAGTAGGGATAGAAGGAATTTAAGGAGCGACTTTCTTCTAGGCTTGTTGATTTTGCAACCATGTAGGTTTCCCCCCAGTAAAAAATTGTCTTGTAACTAAAGGTTTCCCCCCTGCTGAAGGTAGGCCTCCCTTTGAAGATTGATGTCCAATGTAGGGTGTATTAATCTGTGATGTACAAGATGGAGGTTGAGTGTCTTGTGCAACTATGGTTATGTGAAAAAATTGATTTTCAACCATTTGATCGATGGAACAACCAAGTAAGGAACTTGGTGTTTGCATGTGGGGAAAAATTGAAGCAAGAATATCTCCTGACACATGTACGAAAGGATATGAATGTGTGTGTGGTCGAGTCAGGGTTACCTGGGTACTGATGTTCTGGAAAAGATGAAGCACTAACAGTATCAACTACAAGAGTTGTAGAAAAAAATGAATTCCCAAGTATTTTAGGAAAAATAAGAGATGATGGGTTCATAACAAAATATTGTGTAGTGGTGGAAACGATATGTAACAATAAGAATAATAGGAATTAGAATATCTTGTGGATGGTGAATCATTGAGTGGTTGGTCGAATGGATCAGTAAAAGAGGATTCATGTAATATGAAAGGATTTCTATGAAGGTTGTAATCTATTATTTAATGTGTTGTCCACTTAAAAGAAGGATACTCCCAATCTCAGAAAGTTGATGTTCGATCGTTCCTTCATAAGAAATATTGGGTTGAGTTTTCTGAACGTCGGGTTCCATACCTTATATACTATGAAATGTCTTATCCTAAGGCTGACTATGAAAGACAAAGAAACACACTCATATGAAAACTAAAAGTAATCAACCAAGCAACAACATATTCAAGGATCTTCCGATGACAAGATGTTTCCAATGAATAAGTGAGAAGCAGATACCCTGACCTCCACGTAACAACCCTTCTCAGTGCAAGAAACCCTCACTTTCATGGGATCACCCTCCAAGGGTACTAAGAGTGTGATACAACATTTTCCCTGGGTACCATGGGAATCCCCCCACAGTTACCTCTTTAGGTACCTAGAAAAGGCCACTAAGGATACCAACTCACATCCAACCTCTGGGCAAGTACAGTCGAAAATCAGGACTAAACGTATGGGTAGGATATCAAAGTCTAAAGATCTTCAAGAGAATTGAAGACAAGTGGATCGATAAGATTCCAAAGGACCTCAAACAGATTCAGAGTTCACGAAGCACCAATAAAAAATGAAACCAATGGTTTCTCAAAAAAAACCCCTAATATATGATATTTCCACTATGATTGGACAAGCTTTGGAGGGGTAATATCCACTTCTCTCTCGCATGCGACCTCATGTTTATCCCCTATGTGAGAGGGGATTCCTAGCTATTCTTATATGAAGGTTTGGATTTGTATCCTCTTTAGTGCTCTACAATCTATTTAGTAGTCTTGGACAATTTATTCACTTTTCCTAGTCCAAAGACCCTAATCTTGTGCTACTGTTAGTGTGCTAAAAAGAAAAATCTAGTTGATTTTATTAGCGTGTGGTTTATTTTAATGGCTTCTTACTCAAAGGGTTCATGGATATGAAATTGATTATGTGAGAGAGATTTGACTCCAATAGAATGCAAAAGAATTATATGCAGTTCGTTCTTTTTGATGAATCCTATCTATGGGAAGGAGAAGAGTTATATTCATCTTAATACAATAAAGCACACAAAACAATGCAACTTTCAATTTCTGGGATCAATATGATGCCAAAATACCAAGAAAATGTTTTTGAAAACCGAATTGCACATGAAAAACTAGTTTTTTTCCAAACATAAATCAAAACAAACTTCCGAATGAATGAAAAAATTTATTTGTTTGATTATGTATGCAAGGAGATCTGCAAACTTTTCACTTCTTAACTTTTCAAATGGAATGAAAATACATCTATGTTTGACACAAATAAGTACAAGGAAAAAATCAATCAAAAAAAGTGCATTCAAAATGATGAGAACTAAAAGAAAACAAGTAGGGGATAACCTGTTCAATCAAGAAATCAAATATGCAAAAGAGAAAGAGAACAAGAACTCACGAAAATCCTCAAAACAAGAGTAGCAAGAAACAAAAATAAAGCAGGGTTGTGGTAAGCAAAAGAGTCCTAATCATCCAAAAAAGTGAAGACAAGAAGGCTCAATACCAAGAAACCTTTGCAAACCCTATTTGATGAATAGTCCTAATCAATTAATCAATCTGAAATCTTTGCGAGACGAAGATCAGACAAAATCAAAGGAGGGAAGAACCAAGGGATTAACTAGGAGAAAATTTTCAAACTCAAGGGAGAAAC
This sequence comes from Picea glauca, assembly GCA_000966675.3. Lineage (NCBI taxonomy): Eukaryota > Viridiplantae > Streptophyta > Pinopsida > Pinales > Pinaceae > Picea > Picea glauca. The sequence continues at coordinate 8,978 of JZKD02S1730067.1, read as the reverse complement.
ATAAATCAATGGTAAATGTCAAACTCTCAAGAAAAAAAAGTCAAATGCAATTAGGAGTCTCTGAGAAAAATTCCCTCAAAATCATAGTGAGAAAGAACAAGCAAAAGGAGGCAAAAGGGCCAAACCAAGGGGAGTGGCGCCCTTGTTCTCAAGGAGAAAGAGTTATAGTTAGGGGAATAACTCTCTATAGGAGGCTCTAGAGGAGCACCAGTCAGCTAATGGCACCCTCTATCAAGCCTATGAGGAGAACCGGTGAGGTAAGTGACACCTTGTAGTGAACTGTAGGGGAGTGGCACCCTTCTGAAAAGTTCAAAAGCTTGCTCAACAAGGCTAAAAACTCAGAAAACCCAATCAATGAATTTGTGATATCTTCAATGAATAAGGGAGAAGAGGAAATATATCATAATCAAGAAGCAAACAAGATATAAGGATAGGAAAAGGCTTTAGACAATTTAAGGAAAGACTAGTCAAAGTCCTTCCCAATTGGAGTCACCAATTTATGTTACAAAATGTTTTTTCTTTGAACAGATGAAACCTCCCCTGGATTACCAGACCCCTATACCAAGAAAGAAAGAAGATAAGTGGACACTAACATCCTTATAAACTCAATTTAACTGATCAGAAAGAGAGAGGGAGAAAGGGCCTGATGTACCTTGTTTCAAAGTTTGTCATCATTGCTTCCAATCCATGATATGATCTTCAAACTCCCTGGGGAAACTTGATACCTACAATTGGAAACAAAGAGAAACACATATCTCCTACTCTAGTTGATTAGTTAAAACAAATTCATCTATGAAGATTGAAGCAAAAATAGACAACCTATGCAAGAATACACAAGCTTTAAGGAAATAGGCCAAGTATATTCAAATTAGAACCTAAAGAGAATTATTAGAGACCACGATTGATGCAACATCAGCCTCTCCCATCTCTCCTCGTCTAGCCCCTTGCACAAATATACCAAGATCAAAATGATGATACTCTGACTGATTTCTTCCTCCCTTCACCTTGGAAATCCCTCAATATATAGGCACCTTGGAAATCCCTCAAGGGGTGGTGACACCTCACAAAATGAATGAGACAGTTGGGAAGGTGCATATGAAACTTGCGACAGTGCATCCGACACTTACCGAGGTGCATACATCACTTTGCGACACTTGTGACACTTAGGGTAAGATACCTAGGTGTGCAATTTTGGTGTAAAACACGCCATAACCAAAATGCACCACTACTTAGAGTATTTTTGAAGTAATTTTCGGACTTACTTCCATTCTGGCATCATGAAATGTACTTCATTCTTCCACCACCCTCATTTTGTACCACACTTAGAATCTTTCTCTATTTTTCACCATAGGTTGAGTTACTCATTTTCCTCATGTCCAAAACTTCATTTGTCTGCTTCACAATACTTATTTATTTCTTTTGACTTCACCTCTCACTCGATATTTCAACACTTAGTCATTTTATCCTTTTAACATGGAAGCAAAGATCGTATCACAAGTCTTGAAATATTCTTTCCTTTCCTTTTCATCCATTTTATTTGCAACACTTAGTCATATTTTGATATTTTATTGTAGGGCCATGAGATCAGAATTACTCCACCTTCTTTTCTTTCATATCCATATCTCCACCTCTACTCGGTGAATCCTCATTGGTCTTGTCACATTCCACGAGTAACATTAAATGAAAATATTTCAAAAAGTAACAAGTGGTTATGTATCAAAGGTCCATTATTAATGGAAACTTTCTCGAGACCATTCTCAATAAATTAAAATTAAATTCTCCTTAATCATTCTTTAGAAAAAATAGATTCAAGGTTTATTATGTAAAAATAATTTCTTTGGTATTAACATTCAGAAATGATGTACACAATTCACCAACTCTTTAAGTAAAATGGTTAGAAAGAAATATATATTTTAAAGATATACTTTGAATACATTTGCGAGAGAAGATCCAAAATATCATTGGTCTAGAGAATATAAATATTATTCTACACTATCGCTTCTAGAAATAAATACTAGTGATATTTGAACATTAGGAATCACCAAGGCAATGTGTGTTCCAAAAGTTTTCGATGCTACAAAGTTGTTTTCATGGTGTATGGAAAAATACGGTAAGAATCAAAGAATTATTCGGTTTCATGGACAATCCCCAATTTCTATAGCGCCATCAACCTTCAAGGATATTTTCAAGCTACCAGAGCCGAAAATGACGTTCAAAGTTGATGAAGCTAAAGAATTCATGAAAACTGGAAATGGTGGTTGGGACCTATTGTCGCAATATACAGAAGATGGGACGATAATTCATAGGATTTATCAACTATACAGGTCAATTAGTTAAGAAAACCATATCAATAAATGGCATGGATTTTTTCTAGGGTTCTTGGAAAAGAATCAACTTCTACAGTTCCTCATCTAGCTCTTTATATTTTTTATTTTTCTATCCAAGAGAAAGCGGTTTTTGACTGGTCGAGAATTATTTGTTCTGAAATATCATTCCAATTATCAAATTCTAGAAAGAACAAGAAGTTTTATATGTATACATATTTAATCTTTGCCATCACATATTGTCATGTATTCAAAGGATTTCAATTAGCAAAGAAATTTAATTGTAAGATAGACACAATTCATACATGGTACCTTGCTTTGTAGAAGTAGAAGGAAATGTACCATTTTTATTAATTTTATGATTCGTTCATTTTTTTTTCAAGAAACTCATGTTTGGAAATGGTTCTTCAAGACTATCATTGGATACAGAAAAATTCTTAGATAAAAGGGGAAGTTTTGAGGCAATGGAAACATTAGAGTTTACTTCTCTCGAGAAGCCCCAATTTATCTTCCATTTTATTTTTGAGACAAAATATTTGTAATAGAATTTTTAAGACTGTACATGTTTTGGGCACACTTATTTTATGAAAGAAAGAAAAAAGCAGTTCATTTCCTTGTCATGGATAATTGGTGAAATTACACTTAAAAATGATTCAAAAAATGACAAGTATGTAGTCCATTTTGATCAATACAACTCAAAGATGGAAAATGATATAAAATGGTTTGAAACTAATCAGTGTTTCATGAATCACATGATTTATGTTGGTTTCAATATATCATATGAAAATACTTATTTATTTGGAGAAGAAGAAGATGGTGACAACAACCTTGAAGAAGTTCCAGTTGGAGATCTTGAAACTGTTGTTAGCACTAATGAAGCACATAAACAACACAATAGGGTTGTAAATTAAATAATCACAAGGTCTCTAAGTACTTCTCAAAGAAGTAGTACACCCAAACAAAACCCTCAAATTGTAGCCCAAGAACAAGATAAATCTTTAGCTGAAAATTTTGGTGATGGAGATGAATGTGATCCTCCCAAAAGGAATATTGAAAGACCTCATAAGATCACAAAAAAATAATAATATAGATAAATCAATAGTAAAAAGATGAGTTCATACATGATGATGACGATGCCCTTGAAGACATGGACTTGGATGCAAACATCAAAGATATAGAGTTTCTAGATGAGGAGAAAAGGGTTCAAGAGAGCAAATAAGTTGTAGTGGAGTTGACGACACAAGAACTATTCTTTTTGAATAACAATCCTTAAATATTCATAGTGCTATATTTGATAAAGACTCTAAAAAATTAGTACTTGAAAGAGTTAATTCAAAAGGAAAAAAAGTCCAAGGAAAAACACATTCAAAATTTAATTTGAGCGGAGTTTTACCATAAAGAATTGCAAGGATTCATAGAGTTATAAGTAATTCTTTGGAAGTGTTAGTTGATGAAAATATTATGCTCAAATAAAGGGTTAAATAATTGAAGTATTTTTTAATTCCATGCCCCATATTTGCAAGTTTGATTGATACTATTATACCTAGGAAAAGCACCAATAGAAGACCAGAATCAAGATCAAAGTTAAAGGGAACATCAAGTTTTCTTGTTGTTGTTAGACGGGGAAAACAAAATGATAGAGTGTCTCTCATTCTAGAGGAATGGGATTTGGAAAGAATGTTTGTTTCTTTGGGTTCCAACATTATTAATATAAGAGAATACCTCCAAGATGATCTAAAAAAGAGAGAGATTTTAATAAGGATGCTTCTGTTACATTTTTTTTGAAAGTTTCTGGAATGAGTGAACTAAAAATGAAAAAATAATATTTACCATCCCCTACTCGCATAAAACAATTGAAATCTTGTTGGCTCAAGATAATAAATGTTTTGAAATAAATATTCATTGATGTTGACACTTTGAGTGTAAAAAGAGGGGAATTGTATTTTAAGTTTATTGAGTTAGATTTTTTAGGAACTACCAGGGAAGTCCAAGATCCAAAACTAATTTTAAATTATATTCTTATGACAAGGGAG
>JZKD02S1730056.1:70130-103313 GCA_000966675.3 Picea glauca | reverse complement strand
AATATAATATATGCTGGTTTTCCCGGTTTGGGTTTCTAGGTGAAAAATCTCTGTGTAATGTTTGTATTTGCCATTGTATCTTTTCTGTTCTTTTCTGAATATCAATTTGCAGTAGGTATTGTACAAGGTTAGAATTTACAATAAGTAAGTGAATGTTCTTGTAAATGACTTCTTGATGTGTATTTATACTTTTTCTAGGTAACCTCTTTCCTTAACTTAAGGGTCTTCTTGACTTTCTTGTTACAACCGCTTTACCATTAATTAATTCTTGTTACAATTGTTTAGGGCTTCTAGGTCATTTTTGGGGCTTCCAACATTACAAGGCCATAACTCCTCAATGATGAGAAACCACGTGGCGTTCCACCTATCATCGAAAATGACATGACGAAGACTATCTATCTATGAGTGAGTTACCTACATTTACACTATCCTTCATGACTTTTTTCCATTTAATAACGGTTATCAAAAGAAACGGGGAGTTATGTTTTGTAGAATGAGTGCGTTTTTTTGTTGGGAGAGCATCGACAATACTTTATTATTTTATATTAATAGAGGTTATTAGTGCACTTTATTTTTTAAGCGTTGGGGCATTATGTTTTACAACAACACTCATGAGCACATTCAACTTAGAAGCATCGGTGTGCATGATTGACTTAAGTGCGTTGATGCATATGATTGACTTAGCTGCACTGATTTTAAAACCTCCACAAAAACCTTCTCCCTCCTACCTATGTTATAAAACATATAAGGGATAAATTTTTCAAGGGATTCAATAAAACCCTCTACTAGAAGGTGTTCTCCCTGTAGTGTTTATACGTTCATATAATTGGAAAGTAGGACATATCAAAAGGAAATTTCCTATACTTTCCTATTAAACTTGAGGTAAGTCCTCTATAATTCGTTCTTCTCAATCCCCATCTAGAAAAGTGGGATTTGATATTCTGGTGCTATGGTAAGGATAAGATTTAAGGATTAAAACAATGTATATTCCATTGTAGGGTGTGGACCCAAGTTATGATTAGGAGGGGTGGACGCATTTCCCACCGTGTATCCTATGAAACCTGAATTCATGGGAGGACGATGTTAGCTCACGCTCCCCTAGACATGTGATGATGATTATCAGTTGCCTGTTGGGGAAGCTTGGTCAAGATATGATGCAGGAGCATCACCAACACATCAAGTGAACCAGCGCAAAAGCAAAGGACAGCTGGAAAGCGCCAACCCAAATTTTGAAAGTTCCTTGAATTTTTTGCGCAATCTTAAATGTAACAATTTAATGAAGTGCACTTGTATATTGTAATCGTACCTTGAGCCTTTAGCTCTCATCCTTAGTAGGTAGATGACATTTAAGATAGTTAATGCAGGAAGATAGAATTTTAATTCTAGATTAGACAGTTTGAGAGCGCAAGAGGGAAATGGGATATAGAAACCCTCATTGTGTATTGTAACATTATTTAGGAAGAGAAAGAGCATGCAGAGAGCTGTGTAAGAACACCCATGTACAAGAATTTGAATTAATAGAAAGAGTTGATTTTGATTCATGGTTTGTGTTGTTCTTTGTGTATTGATGCTGAATGATATGCTCATCAAGGTTTGCTTCCTGTTATACATTTTCTTTATATGCTGTGTATACGATTTCATGCTTTGAGATTGAAGTCTGAAAGGTTGAAGGAATGAGTTTCAATTGTTCCTCTATCTGAACAAGAGTTCCTGCAAGGAGTGTAGTCGAAGTTGTCCGCAAGGAGTGCGTTGACAGAGGGTTTAGATAGGGTTGCTTTTGTTCTCATTCTCTCAAAAGTGCATTTGGGAACAGGAGCCGTTAAGGAGTGCGTAGGCTGAGTGAAGTTTAGGGTTGCGAACCTGAGTGAAGTGTCGAAGGATTGTTGTTGCAGGTGTGTGCAAGGTCAAAAGAATTCAACACCTGAAATTTGTTGAAAGTCTTCCGCAAGGAGTGTGTTCAGGGAACTTCTGAAAGGTTTAGAGTAGGATAAATCTCAGGAGGTATAGAACCTTCAGAGTAATCACCAAGAGAAGCATAGGGAGTTTGTGCCGTGAAGTGTTTAAATAGGCGTTAGAAGTTTGCGCATAGGTGAACGAGTTCCGCTGAGGAGCACTTGGTCATTCGTATAAATCGTCAAAGACGGAAGGATGGTTGGTACTCTCTGAGGAGGATTCACGATATCCCATGAACCGTCAGATCTAGCCAAGAAGCAGGGGAGATACTGCAGGTATTCCCGAGAGGTTAAAAGCTCAGGAGGGGCAGAATCGTTGATCCGATCCAAAAGGGCCATTGGATCTACATGTGGATTCACATATTGGGGTTTCATTGGTTGAAACTCCGTAAACTCACCACAGAGATCGCGAAATCATGATACGCGATATCCTGACGACTACAAGAACGGTGTGGGGCCACAGGAGTCGGGAAGTAGACAGGTGGCACATCGCATGTTGGGATTTCATGAGTAGAAGGGTTTAGAACTTGGTGTCAAGGGTCACAAAGTGCGAGGACACGAGAGGTGGCGAAGTGGAGAGAAGACCAAGAGCCATCCATCTGAGGAAGACAGGTGGCCGAGATCGATAAATCTCGTGAACTCGGAAGTTCGCAAGGTGAGAGGCCAAACATTGGGTACTCCAAGTCGTGAAGATGCGAGGAGCGAGGAAGAAGGTTAGCCATTTGATCTAGGTCATAGGAGGACCGTTAGATCAGGAACCCCATCGCCTATCACACATTCGGGGGTTCAGAGGTTGAGAGGGGTCAATTTCGACATCAGAAGTCCTGAAGTGCCGAGAGCAAAGGCTTGTGTGGAAACATGGCAGAGCCATAAGGTGAGGCCCGCGTGGTTGACGGGTGGACACGCGTTGCCTGGAGAAAGGAGTCAACACTCCGTTGAATTCTTGCATCTCAGGGATTCACGGGATAAGAGTGTGAAGGCTCGATGCTTCAACCTACGAGGTTGCGAGTAGCGAAAAGCGTCAAGGGAGGAGTCAACCCGGCATTAACCTATCACGTCTCGGGAAATCACAATAGGAGGGCACGAGAGTTCAACTCACGAACTCACGAAGGTGCGAGTTGCGAGAGGCACTGATACTTAAGCCCTAGCCTATGGTTATATGTGGGGAGGGTGCTGACAAGGAAAGGAGCCATACCCGTATCGCTGGTTTGGGTATCGCAAAATTGGAAAGGAAGAGTCGAAAGCTCTGACTCACAAACTCATGAGATCACGAGATTTAGTCTGATCTTGATGCAGGAGCATCGCCAGCACATCAAGCGAGCCAACGTGGAGCAGGAGACAGCTGGATAAGACAACGCAAATTTTGAAAACACTTTGGGATTATTGCACAAATCTTAAATGATGTCATTTAAGATGAGGCACCTTTGAATATTGTAATGGACCTTGAGCGGATAGCTCTCGTCCTTTACGTAGATAGTCGACATTTAATAGATTTAATGCAGTTAGATAGGAATTTAATTCTAGATTTGATAGCCTAGAGTCCAAGAGGGAAAATGGATATAGACACCCTCATTGTATCATTGTAACATAATTCAGGAGCAGAAAGAGAAGATCACGGAGAGAGTTGTGTATGAAGAACACCCATGTACAGGCATTTGAATTAATAGAAGAAACTTTAATTCAAATTCATGGTTTGTGTTATTTCTCTGTGTATTGGTGTTATGCTCATGAATGTTTGCTTCTTGTCATACATTTTCTATCATATGTTGTGTATGTGACTTTATGTGTGAATTGAAGTCTGAGAAGGGGAGTGAATGAGTTTCAATTGTTTCTCTAAGTGATCCAGAGATTCCTGCAAGGAGTGCAGTCGAATCGTCCGCAAGGAGTGCGTTGACAGAAGGGTTCAATTAGAGATAACTTTTGTTCTCATTTCCTCAAAGGTGTAGTTAGGCACAGTGTCGTGCAAGGAGTGCGTAGGCTAGATAATAGTCTCAGGGTTGCGAACCTGAGTGAAGTGTTAAAGACTGCTACTGCAGGAGTGCGCAGAGTTGAGAGACTTCAACACTTAGTCGAGGTTGAAGGGTTGCCGCAAGGAGTGCGTGCAAGGTTTCTTTCTGAAGACTGAAGTTGTGGAAAATATCAGGAGGAATAGGCCTTCAAATTTACTGAAGGATAAGTGCAGGGAAGCTGCCGTGGAAAGTCGGAGAGAAGCGTCGCAGGTTGGTGAGTGGGCGAACGAAGTCTCGTGGGGAGAATCTTCTTCATTTTGCAGAATCATCAAAGGGAGAACGGACGAACGAAATCTTTGGAGGAGATTTCACGAAGTTCCATGGTCCGTTGGATCTCACGGAGGTGAGAGGAGGTTACAGTGTAAGTGAGGAAGAGGTTCGAAGCTCAGGAGGAGCATAACCGTTGATCCATGCGAGGGAGCCATCGGATCTACACGTGGCATCATGTATCAGGGGTTCGTGAGGCAAAGTTCCAAGTTGTCGCAGTGAGAATTACAATATCATGAGACACAATATCCCGACAAGATATGAATTGTTTATAAGTTGGGATGCATGTCAGGAGATCCCAGGAAGTCAGGGTTCGAAGAATCGGGGTTTTCGAAGGTAAGAAACTCTTACATGTCGGAATCGCGATACGTGATATCTCGATAAGTCACAGGACAGTGTGGGCCACAACTGGAGATAGTGGAGGACAGGTGGCATAGTATCGGGGATCGGGAAAAGGTAAGTCCCGGATCCTTTAGCATCAGGAATCGTGATCCCGCGAATTTCGAAACCCCGATGAAGTGACGGGATCATTAAATAGTCAATTCACACGTGCGCATCGGAGATTCGACGCATCGGGTATCGGGAGTCAGAAATTCAAAGTGCATGACATCACGAGTTGTGAAGTCGCGATAGAGCAGAAGTCCCGACAGTGAGAGAGAAAGTCAACGTTGACTGACCATCGGGTCTCAGGGATTCGAGATCCCAGTGATAGACAACGAACTTACGAAGCTGCGAGTTCTGATTTCCCGATCACTAAAGGAGATCACTTGGAGAGTTGCTGTGGGTAAGGAAAATTCCCGATAGGGAATTAGAGGAACCTTTGAGTTCTTTGGGCTGTGAGTGGAGGAAGATCCTGGTGAAGTGGACGTGCCAGTGAGGGTGCGGCTGTGTCAGGTTTGGTATCAGAGTGGGAAATATTTCTTTTGTTTCTGTAGCAGAGAAGGAGAAATTCGTCATGCTGCCCAGAATAGAACGACAGTCACCTGATCTAGATGATAGGGAGGTGCGGAGAAGAGGAAGGCAGGTAGTCAATCCAAAAATGGAGAGACAGATGAGAGATCTCAGAGCAAGACTCAAGGATATGGAGACAAATCAAATACACACATCTAGTGCAGGGGATCTGAGTGATTCCGACAGTGAAGTTGAAGCCGAACGTGAAGAGGAAGTTGCAGCCGAGGATGCAGCAAATGAGCGTCTAATTAAAGCCATTTCCAGGATGGGTGCAAAGGCGAAGATGGACATTCCAGTCTATGAGGTGAATCTGGATACAGAAGAGCTTCTAGATTGGATTAGAGCTCTCGACACATACTTCGATTATGAATATGTCAAAGAGGATAAGAAGGTCAAACATGTTGTCGCGCACTTGAAGGGACATGCAGCATTTTGGTGGGATGAACTACAAGTTGACAGACGCTACAAAGGCAAGTAGAAGATCAAGAGTTGGGATCGAATGATTGCAAAGATGAAGGAAAAATTCATCCCAAGAGACTACCAAATTACCTTATTCAGGAGGATGCAGAACCTGAAATAGAAGCTGATGACAGTGAAAAAATACACTGAGGAATTCTATCGACTGAACATCAGAGCAGGTCATCAGGAGAGCGATGATGAGAAGGTTTCTAGATACCTGAATGGTTTGAGATACGACATTCAGGATGAATTGAGCATGGTTACCATCAGGACGGTAGAGGATGCTTATCAGATGGCTCTGAAAGCAGAGGAGAAGCTGAGCTGTAAGCAAGGACAGCGGGGTCGAAGCAGAAGTCAGCCCAGAGGCAAAACAGTTTCCCAGGATAAATATCAGAAGCCCAAGGAGGAATGGAAGAAACCTCAGGGTAAAGTTGAGAGAGGTGGGACCTCACAGAGAGGGCAACATACAGAGTAGAGTGGAGGATATGCTGACACAAACACTTTTCCTCGTACCAGAGGTAGAGGAAGAGGTCGAGGTGGAGTAATCACATGCTCCACGTGTGGGAAGAATGGGCACAAGTCTTATGAGTGTCCAGATAAAAAGAAGGACATTGGAGAAGCTCACATCGCCGAAGCACAGAGGCGGGATGTTGAAGTTGAAGATGCTGAAGGAGGAAGGTCATTGATGATGAGAAAAGTCCTTTTGACACCCGAGAAAGAGGTGGAAAGTTCAGTCCAAAGGACCAGACTTTTCAGAATAGCTTGCAAGACCAAGGACAGGGTGTGCAAGGTCATTGTGGACAATGGTAGCACGAATAATCTCATTTCAACTGAAATGGTAGGAAATATGGAGCTGGAGATGACTGATCATCCAATCCCATGTAGAGTTTCATGGCTACAGAAAGGACACCAGGTAACTGTTACTAAACAATGCTTGGTTGAATTCAAAATAGGGGGATATAATGATAAGATTTTGTGTGATTTTATTCCCATGGATGTATGTCATTTATTGCTAGGTATACCATGGCAATATGACAAAAATGTGATTCATGATGGGAGAATGAACACATATACCCGGGAGAAGAATGGGAGAACCCATACGTTGCTTCCGATAAAAGATAAAGAGGTGAATCCGGAAGTAAGCAACATAGTACTTCTCATGAGTGGGAAGGAACTTCTTATGGAGGTGAAGAAGAAGGAGGATCCACAATTCTTTGTGGTCAGAAAACCGAGGATTCTTCTGACTAGCACAAGAGTCGATGATTTACCAGATGAGGTTCAGGAACTGCTAGAAGAGTTCGCTGACATCATAGTGGACGAATTACCTCGTTCATTACCACCAATGAGAAGTGTTAGTCATAACATAGACCTCATACCAGGAGCCAGTTTGCCAAACAAATCCACGTACAGGTTGATGCCGCAAGAGAATGAAGAGGTTAAGAAGCAGGTCCAGGATTTATTGGACAAAGGGTTGGTCAGAGAAAGCTTGAGTCCATGTGCTGTTCTGAAAATACTCAGTCCAAAAAAAGATGGAGGCTGGAGGATGTGTACTGACTCGAGTGCGATCAACAAAATAACCATCAGGTACATGTTCCCATTTCCGAGAATGGATGATCTGATGGATTGCCTAAGTGGGGCAAAGTACTTTTCAAAGATTGATTTGAAAATCGGATACCACCAGATTCGCATGAGAGAAGGCGATGAGTGGAAGACAACCTTCAAAACCAATGAGGGATTATATGAATGGCTATTCATGCCGTTTGGCTTGATGAACGTGTCGAGTACCTTCATGATATTGATGAATGAAGTCCTGAGGGAATTCATAGAAATATTTGTCATCGTATATTTGGATGACATACTGATTTACAGTAAATTAGAGGCTGAACACCTAAAGCATTTAGCTATAGTGATGCGGAAGCTACAACAGGAGAAGTTGTTGATCAATATGAAGAAGTCCTCATTTATGAAGACATAGCTCATATACTTGGGTTTTGTTATTTCGGCAAATGAGTTGAGGATGGATCGAGACAAAGTGGAAGTGATCGAGAATTGGCCATCACCGAGAAATGTTTTTGAGGTGATAAGTTTTCATGGTTTGGCTAGTTTCTACCAAAAATTCATCAAGAATTTCAGTGAGATTAGTGCCGCAATGATGGACACAGTGAAAAAGTAGCATAAGTCTTTTCATTGGACAACAGAGGCTGAGAAAAGCTTCAATCTGTTGAAGCGGAAGATCACGGAGCAACCAGTGTTGGTGTTACCGGATTTCCATAAGACATTTCAGGTGAAATGCGATGCGAGTGGATTTTCCATAGGAGAGATCTTGAGTCAAGAAGACAGGCTGATTGCATATTTTAGCGAGAATATGGACGAGGCAAAACTGAAATACTCCACGTATGATAAATAATTTTATGCTATCATACAGGCGCTAAATAAGTGGAGGCATTACTTGATCCCAAAAGAATTTGTACTGTACAATGATAATCATGCATTACAGTTTGTGACTCAACAGGAAAAGTTCAATCAAAAACATGCAAAATGGGTAGAGTATATGCAGAATTTCACATTTGTGATTAAACACATTTCGAGTACTGCTAACAAAGTGGCTGATGCTTTGAACAGGAAATGTTTGTTACTGTAGGAATTCCGAGTCAAAACATTAGGTTTTGAAAATATCAGGGACATGTACGCAGGTGATGCAGATTTTGGAGAAGCGTATGAAGCAACTGATAATCCTGTTCTTAGGGATAGGAGTCCTTCGATATATTATATGATCCAGGAAGGATTGTTTTTTAGAGGTAATCAACTGAGTATTCCGAATTTCTCCATGAGGGAGAACTTGTTAAAAGAGAAACACAGTGGTGGATTGGCAGGACACTTTGGCCATGACAAAACATTCGCAAAGATGAATGAGTCATACTTTTGGCTAGGAATGCAAGCAGATGTCAAGAGATTTGTTGAAAGATGTAGAATTTTCTAGCATTCAAAAGGGAGGAAGCATAATGCAGGGTTTTATCAGCCATTGCCCATACCAGAGAGGCCATGGGCGGCAATTAGCATGGATTTTGTATTGGGCTTGCCGAGGACACAAATATGTGTGGAGTCCATATTTGTGGTGGTGGATAGGTTTTCTAAGATGGAACACTTCATTCCATGTTAGAAGACCAACGATGAGACTCACATCGAAAATCTATTTTTCAAGGAGGTCATTCGACTTCATGGGTTGCCGAAAAGCATAGTTTCAGATAGAGACACTAAGTTCATAGGGAATTTTTGGAGGAACTTATGGAAGAAGCTAGGGAATAACTTGGCATTTAGTTCATCTTATCATACTAAGATGGATGGAAAAACAGAGGTGGTCAACAAAAGTCTGGGAGACTTGCTGAGAAGCTTGGTGACAGAGAACCATAGCAGTTGGGACCATGTATTACCACAATAAGAGTTTTCATACAACGATTCAGTGAATCGAAGCACAGGGAAAATTCCATTTCAGGTTGTATATGGAATGCAACCGAGAGGAGTCTCTGAGTTAAGGGATTCAGAACAGACTCCTACTAGCAGCGCTAGTGCAGAGGAATTCGCTGAGGCGATGAAAGAACTTCACAGCAGGGTGAAGGAGCGACTGTTGAAATCAAGACATGAGTACAAGCGTAGAGCTGATCAACATCAGAGACAACTTCAATTTGAAGTTGGTGATCTGGCTCTGGCACATTTGAGGAAGGAAAGATTCCCAAGGGGAACATACAATAAGTTGAATATGAAGAAAATCAGACCATGCAGGGTCTTGAAGAAATTCAGAGAAAATGCTTATGAGATTGAGTTGCCGGATGGCATCAGGATGTCTCTGATATTCAATGTCATGGATTTATACCCATAGAGGGTTTGGGAAGTGGAGACTAGAACTAAGGAGCCAGTGATCCAGTGGGTGAAACAATTGCCAGTTGCAAAGAAGCTGCAGATGGAGTGCATACTGGACAAGAGAGTGGGTAAGAAGACCAGAAGAAAAGAATACTTTGAGTATCTGGTCAAGTGGAAGAATCATCCAGTTGAAGATGCCAGCTAGGAGACAGAAGTGGAGATCCAGAAGCATGGACATACCGTACAGAAGCTCATGGATAGGAGCCCATGAAAGTTTTCAAGCCGAGGAGTATGATGCAGGAGCATCGCCAGCACATCAAGCAAGCCAGCGTGGAGCAGGAGACAGCTAGATAAGCCAGTGCAAATTTTGAAAACACTTTGGGATTGTTGCACAAATCTTAAATGATGTCATTTAAGAGGAGGCACCTTTGTATATTGTAATGGACCTTGAGCAGATAGCTCTCATCCTTTAGGTATATAGTCGACATTTAATAGATTTAATGCAGCTAGATAGGAATTTAATTCTAGATTTGATAGCCTAGAGTCCAAGAGGGAAAATGGATATAGACAACCTCATTGTATCATTGTAACATAATTCAGGAGCAGAAAGAGAAGAGCATCCAGAGAGCTGTGTATGAATAACACCCATGTACAGGCATTTGAATTAATAGAAGAAAGCTTTAATTCAAATTCATGGTTCGTGTTATTTCTCAGTGTATTGGTGTTATGCTCATGAATGTTTGCTTCCTGTCATACATTTGCTATTATATGTTGTGTATGTGATTTTATGTGTGAATTGAAGTCTGAGAAGGGGAGTGAATGAGTTTCAATTGTTTCTCTAAGTGAGCTCGAGATTCCTGCAAGGAGTGCAGTCGAATCGTCTGCAAGGAGTGCGTTGACAGAAGGGTTCAATTAGAGATAACTTTTGTTCTCATTTCCTCGAAGGTACAGTTAGGCACAGTGCCGTGCAAGGAGTGCACAGGCCAGATAACAGTCTCAGGGTTGCAAACCTAAGTGAAGTGTTAAATACTGCTACTGCAGGAGTGCGCAAAGTCGAGAGACTTCAACACTTAGTCGAGGTTGAAGGGTTGTCGCAAGGAGTGCGTGCAAGGTTTCTTTCTGAATACTGAAGTTGTGGAAAAGCGCAGGAGGAATAGGCCTTCGAATTTACTAAAGGATAAGTGTAGGGAAGTTGTCGTGGAAAGTCGAAGAGAAGCGTCGCAGGTTGGCGAGTGAGTGAATGAAGTATCGTGGGGAGACTCTTCTTCATTTCGCAGAATCATCAAAGGGAGAATGGATGGACGAAATATTTGGAGGAGATTTCATGAAGTTCCGTGGGCCGTTGGATCTCACGAAGGTTTGAGGAGGTTAAAGTGTAAGTGAGGAAGAGGTTCGAAGCTCAGGAGCAGTGTAACCATTGATCCGTGTGAGGGAGATGTCGGATCTACACGTCGAATCGTGTATCAGGGGTTCGTGAGGCAAAGTTCCAAGTTGTCATAGCGAGAATTGCAATATCGTGAGACGCGATATCCCAACAAGATCCGAATCGTTTATAAGTTGGGACACGTGTCAGGAGATCCCATCAAGTCGGGGTTCAGAGAATCAGGGTTTTCAAAGGTAAGAAACTCTTACATGTCGGAATCGCGATACATGATATCTCGATAAGTCACAGGACAGTGTGGGCCACAACTGGAGATAGTGGAGGACTGGTGGCATAGTATCAGGGATTAGGAAAAGGTAAGTCCTGGATCCTTTAGCATCAGGAATCACGATCCTGCAAATTCCAAAACTCCGATGAAGTGACGGGATCATTAAATAGTCAATTCACACGTGCGCATTGGAGATTCGACGCATCGAGTATCGAGAGTCGGAAATTCAAAGTGCACGACATCGCGAGTTGTGAAGTCGCGATAGAGCAGAAGTCCCGACAGGGAGAGAGAAAGTCAGCGTTGACTGACCATCGGGTCTCGAGGATTCGAGAGCCCAGTGATAGAAAATGAACTTACGAAGCTGCGAGTTTCGATTTCTTGATCACTAAAGGAGATCACTTGGAGAGTTGTTGTGGGTAAGGAAAATTCCCGATAGGGAATTAGAGGAACCTTTGAGTTCTTCGGGCCGTGAGTGGAAAAAGATCCTGGTGAAGCGGACGTGTCAGTGAGGGTGCAACTACATCAGATCTCCTGATTGTAAAGAGGAGATCCCGTGGAGAGTTTGTTGTGGGTACAGATTTCCTGATTGGGAAATAGAAGAGCCTTAGCATTCTTTGGGCCAATAGAGAGGAGAAGATCCTATGAGCGGATGTGCTTGCGAGCGCGCCTGCGTCAGTTTGGTATCAGAGATTAGAAAAGCTTCTTTGCTTTCTGTAGAAGGGAGAAGGAAGATTCACCATGCCACCGAGAAGAAGAGATAGACAATCACCCAATCTAGAGGAGGAAAGGGAGACGTCTAGAGGAAGGGGTAGACAAGTGCAGAATCCAGAAGTAGAAAGAGATCTGCATAACATACGCGCCAAACTTGTGGACATGGAGATAAGACAAAAATGCGCAGCTAATGTAGGATATATCAGTGAGTCCAAAAGTGAAGACGATGATGGACATGGAGAAGAAGAAGTCACAACATAAGATGCAGCCAATGAACGCTTGCTTAAAGCTGTTGCAAGGATGGGTGTAAGAGCAAAGATGGACATTCCAGTTTATGAGGGAAACTTGGATGCCGAGGAGATTCTAGACTGGATTAGAGCTCTAGACGCATACTTCGACTACGAAGATGTCGAAGAGGATAAGAAAGTCAAGCATGCTGTCACACGCTTGAAGGGACATGCAACATTGTGGTGGGATGAACTACAAGTGGACAGGCGTTGTCAAGGAAAGCATAAAATTAAGAGCTGGGACAGGATGATTGCAAAGATGAAGGAAAAATTCATTCCCAGGGATTATCAAATTTCTCTGTTTAGGAGAATGCAGAACCTGAGACAGAAGATGATGTCAGTGAAGGAATATACTGAGGAATTTTACAGGTTGAATATCAGGGCAGGTCATCATGAAAGTAATGATGAAAAAATAGCCAGGTATATGAATGGACTGAGATATGAAATTTAGGATGAGATGAGTATGGTAACCATCCAAACGGTGGAAGATGCTTATCAGATGGCTCTGAAAGTAGAAGAGAAGATGCGTCGAAAATAGGGTCAAAGAGGTCGAGGCAGAAGTCAGCCCAGAGGCAAATCAGTTGCCTGGGATAAATACCAGAAACCCAAGGAGGACTGGAAGAAACCTCAGACTCAAATTGAGAGAGGTGGAAGCTCACAAAGAGGAAAACATACTGAGTAGAGAGGAGATTATGCTAACAACAACACTTTTCCTCGTACTAGAGGTAGAGGAAGAGGTGGAGTAATTACATGCTTCACATGTGGGAAAAATGGGCACAAGTCTTACGAGTGTCTAGAGAAAACGAAGGACATTGGAGAAGCTCACATCGCCGAAGCACAAAGGCGGGATGTTGAAGCCGAAGAAGCTGAAGGCGGAAGATCGATCATGATGCGAAAAGTCCTTTTGACACCCGAGAAGGAGGTGGAAAGTTCATTCCAAAGGACCAGACTTTTTAGGACTGCTTGCAAGACCAAGGACAGGGTATGCAAGTTCATTGTGGATAGCGGTAGCACGGACAATCTCGTTTCAACCGAGATGGTAGAGAAGCTAGAGCTGGAGACGAATGAACATCCAAGTCCATATAAAGTTTCGTGGCTACAAAAGGGACATCAAGTAAATGTCACTAAACAATATTTAGTTGAATTTAAGATAGGAGGATATAATGATAAGATATTATGTGATGTCATTCCTATGGATGTTTGTCATATATTTCTATGTAGGCCATGGAAATATGTCAGGAATGTGATTCATGATGGGAGAATGAACACATACACCCTTGAAAAGAATGGGAGGACACACATGTTGCTTCCAATTAAAGATAAGGAGGTGAAACCAGAAATAAGCAACACTGTACTTCTCATGAGTGGGAAGGAACTTCTTACAGAGGTTAAGAAGAAGGAGGATCCACAGTTCATTGTGGCCAGAAAACTAAAGATTGTTCTGACTAGCACAAGAGTGGATGATTTACCAGAAGAGGTTCAAGATCTGCTGGAAGAGTTTGCTGACATCGTAGTGGAAAAATTACCTCGTTCGTTGCCACCAATCAAGAGAGTGAGTCATCATATTGATCTCATACCAGGAGCCATTTTACCAAACAAAGCCACGTACAGACTGATGCCGTAGGAGAATGAAGAAGTTAACAGGCAAGTCCAGGATTTGTTGGACAAAGGATTAGTCAGGGAAAGCTTGAGTCCATGTGTTGTTCCAACAGTACTCAGTTTGAAGAAATACAGAGGCTGGAGGATGTGTACTAACTCGAGAGCCATTAACAAGATAACCATCAGGTACAAGTTTCCATTGCCGAGGATGGATGATCTGATGGATTGCTTAAGTGGAGAAAAGTATTTTTCAAAGATTGATTTGAAAAGCAGTTATCACCAAATCTGCATGAGAGAGGGTGATGAGTGGAAGACAACATTCAAAACCAATGAGGGGTTGTATGAATGGCTTGTTATGCCATTTGGCTTAACAAATGCACCGAGTGCCTTCATGAGGTTGATGAATGAAGTCATGAGGGAGTTCATCGAGAAATTTTTCATTGTGTATTTGGATGACATACTGGTTTTCAGTAAAACAGCAGCAGAGCATCTGAAACATTTGGCTACAGTAATGCACAAATTGCAGCAGGAGAAGTTGTTGATTAACATGAAGAAGTCCTCATTTATGAAGACATAACTCATTTACTTGGGGTTTGTTATTTCGGAAAATGAGTTGAGGATGGATCTTGATATTGTGGAAGTGATCAAGAATTGGCCATCACGGAGGAATGTATTCGAGGTGAGAAGTTTTCACGGATTGGCTAGTTTCTACCGAAAGTTCATCAGGAATTTCAGTGGAATTAGTGCAGCGATGATGGACACAGTGAAGAAAAGACACAAGTCTTTTCACTGGACAACAGAGGCTGAAAAGAGTTTCAGTCTGTTGAAGAGGAAAATTACAGAACAACCAATTCTGGTGTTGCTTGATTTTCAAAAGACATTTCAGGTGAAATGTGATGCAAGTGGATTTGCAATAGGGGCAGTCTTGAGTCAAGAAGACAGGCCAATAGCATACTTCAGTGAGAAGCTGAATGAGGCGAAAGTGAAGTAATCCACATATGATAAGGAGTTCTATGCTATCATCCAGGCATTAAAGAAATGGAGGCATTACTTGATCTCGAAAGAGTTTGTCTTGTATAGTGACAATCATGCATTGCAGTTTGTGACTCAACAGGAAAAGTTGAATCAGAAACATGTAAAATGGGTTGAGTATATGCAGAATTTCACTTTTGTGATAAAACATATTTCTGGTACTGCTAACAAAGTTGCTGATGCTTTGAGCAGGAAGTGTTTGCTGTTAGAGGAGTTCAGAGTCAAAACATTGGGTTTTGATGATCTCAGAGACATGTATGCAGATGATCCAGACTTCAAGGAAGCGTATGAAGTAGCTGAGAATCTAGTTCTCAGAGATAGAAGCCAGTGGGCTGAGTACATGATCCAGGAAGGATTTTTTTTAGGGGCAATCAAATGTGTATTCTGAAATGCTCCATGAGGGAGAATCTGCTGAAGGAGAAACACAGTGGAGGATTGGCCGGAGACTTTGGTCATGACAAAACATTCGCAAAGCTGAGCGAATCATACTTTTGGCCAGGAATGCGAGCAGATGTCAAGATATTTGTGGACAGATGCATAATTTGCCAACATTCGAAGGGGAGGAAGCAGAATGCGGGTTTTTATCAACCATTTCCCATACCTGAAAGGTCGTGGGATGCGATTAGCATGGATTTTGTATTGGGGTTGCCAAGGACACAAAGAGGTTGTGATTCAATCTTTTTGTATTGGGGTTGCCAAGGACACAATGAGGTTGTGAACACTTCATTCCATGTCAGAAGACTAGTGATGCGACTCACATCGCGAACCTGTTTTTCAAGGAGGTCATTCAACTTCATGGCTTGCCAAGGAGTATAGTTTCAGATAGGGATACAAAGTTCGTGGGACATTTTTGGAGGACCTTATGGAAGAAGCTGAGAACTAACTTTGCATTTAGTTCATCTTATCATCCGCAGATGAATGGACAAATAGAAGTGGTCAACAAAAGTCTGGGAGACCTACTGAGAAGCTTGGTGACAGAGCACCATACCGAGTGGGACCACATATTGCCACAGGCAGAATTTGCGTACAACGACTCAGTGAATCAGAGCACACGCCAGAGTCCATTTCAGGTTGTCTATGGTATGCAACCGAGAGGAATTTTTGAACTTAGTGATTTAGAATAGACTGCAACTAGAAGATCTAGTGCAGAAGAATTCGCAGAGGCGATGAAGGAACTTCACAGCCAGGTGAAGGAGCGATTGTTGGAATCAAGCCAGGAATATAAACGCAGGGCAGATCAACATAGAAGACAACTTCAGTTTGAGGTTGGTGATCTGGTTCTGGAACACTTGAGGAAAGAAAGGTTCCTGAGGGGAACATATAATAAGCTGAAGATGAAGAAAATCGGTCCATGCAAGGTCTTGAATAAATTTGGATCGAATGCCTACGAGATTGAATTACCCGATGGGATCAAAATTTATCCGATATTCAATATCTTTGATTTATACCCATATAAAACTGGAGAAACAGAGACTGGAATTGAGTAGTCAATCATCCAGTGGACGAAGCAGATGCTGGTTGCAGAGAAGCCGCAGATGGAAAGCATACTGGACAAGAGAATAAGCAAGAGGACCAGGCAAAAACAATACTTTGAGTATCTAGTCAAGTGGAAGAACCATCCAGTTGAAGATGCCAGCTGGGAAAGCAAAGTAGAGATTCAAAAGCATGGACAGATAGTGCACGAGCTCATGGACAGGAGCCCATGACAATTTTCAAGTGATGGAGTATGATGCAGGAGCATCGCCAACACATCAAGTGAACCAACGTGGAAGCAAAGGACAGCTGGAAAGCACCAACCCAAATTTTGAAAGTTCCTTGAATTTGTTGCGCAAGCTTAAATGTAATAATTTAATGAAGCACACTTGTATATTTTAATCGGACCTTGAGCCTTTATCTCTCATCCTTAGTAGGTAGATGACATTTAAGATAGTTAATGCAGGTAGATAGAATTTTAATTCTAGATTAGATAGTTTGAGAGCGCAAGAGGGTAACGGGATATAGACACCCTCATTGTGTATTGTAACATTATTCAGGAAGAGCAAGAGCATACAGAGAGTTGTGTAAGAACACCCATGTACAGGCATTTGAATTAATAGAAAGTCTTGATTCTGATTCATGGTTTGTGTTGTTCTCTGTGTATTGATACTGAATGATATGCTCATGAAGGTTTGCTTCCTGTTATACATTTTATTTATATGTTGTGTATACAATTTCATGCTTTGAGATTGAAGTCTCAAAGGGTGAAGGAATGAGTTTCAATTGTTCCTCTATCTGAACAAGAGTTCCTGCAAGGAGTGTAGTCGAAGTTGTCCACAAGGAGTGCATTGACAGAGGGTTCAGATAGGGTTTCTTCTGTTCTCATTCTCTCAAAAGTGTAGTTGGTCACAGGAGCCGCGCAAGGAGTGCACAGGCTGAGTGAAGTTCAGGGTTGCGAACTTGAGCGAAGTGTCGAAGGACTGCTGATGCAGGTGTGCGCAGGGTCAAAAGAATTCAACACCTGGAAGTTGTTGAAAGTTTGTCGCAAGGAGTGTGTGCAGGGATCTTCTGAAAGGTTCAGAGTAGGAGAAATATTAGGAGGTATAGAACCTTCAAAGTAATCACCAAGAGAAGCACAGGGAGTTTGTGCAGTGAAGTGTTTAAACATGCGTTACAAGTTTGCGCGTAGGTGAACGATTTCCGCTGAGGAGCACTTGGTAATTTGCAGAAATTGTCAAAGACAGAAGGATGGTTGGTACTCTCTGAGGAGGATTCGCGATATCCCGTGAACCGACAGATCTAGCCAAGAAGTAGGGGAGATACTATAGGTATTCCTGAGAGGTTAAAAGCTCATGAGGGGAAAAACCGTTGATCCGAGCCACAAGGGCCATTGGATCTACGCGTGGATTTTCATATCGGGGTTTCATGGGTTGAAACTTTGTAAACTCACCACAGAGATCGCAAAATTGCGATACTCGATATCCCGATGACTACAAGAATGGTGTGGGGCCACATGAGTCGGCAAGTAGACAGGTGACACATCGCATGTCGGGATTTCGTGAGTAGAAGGGTTGAGAACTTGGTGTCAAGGGTCGCGAAGTGCGAGGACACAAGAGGCAGCAAAGTGGCGAGAAGACTAGGAGCCATCCATCTGAGGAGGATAGGTGGCCGAGATTGAGGGATCTTGTGAACTCGAAAGTTTGCAAGGTGAGAGGCCAAACATTTGGTACTCCAAGTCACGAAGATGCGAGGAGCGAGGAAGAAGGTTAGTCATTGGATCTGGGTTGTAGGAGGACCATTGGATCGGGAACCCCATCACCTATCATGCATTTAGGGTTTCGAAGGTTGAGAGGGGTCACTTTCGACATCAGAAGTCGCGAAGTGCCAAGAGCGAAGGCTTGTGTGGACACGTGGCAGAGCCATAAGGTGAGGCCCACGTGGTTGACGGGTGGACACGCGTTGCCTGGAGAAAGGAGTCAACACTCCATTGAATTCTTGCATCTTGGGGATTCGTGGGATAAGAGTGTGAAGGCTCGACGCTTCAACCTGTGAGGTTGCGAGTAGCGAAAAGTGTCAAGGGAGGAGTCAACCCGACGTTGACCTATCGCGTCTCGGGAAATCGCAACAGGAGGGAACGAGAGTTCAACTCACGAACTCACGAACTCACGAAGGTGTGAGTTGCGAGAGACACTGATACTTAAGCCCTAGCCTATAGTTATATGTGGGGAGGGCGCTGACAAGGAAAGGAGCCATACCCGTATCGCCGGTTCGGGTATTGAAAAATTGGAAAGGAAGAGTCGGAATCTCCGACTCACTAACTCGCGAGATTTAGTCCGATCTCCTGATTATAAAGAGGAGATCACGTGAAGAGTTTGTTGTGGGTACGGATTTCCCGATAGGGAAATAGAAGAGCCTTAGCGTTCTTCGGGCCAATAGAGAGGAGAAGATCTTGTGAGCGGACGTGCTTGCGAGCGTGCCTGCATCAAGATAGTGACACTTACGCTTATGGGTTCTATTTGGAGTTAGGTCAATATAGTTGATGCTCCAAGATAGTCTAGCAGAGAAAGGATAGGAATGGAT
Organism: Picea glauca; assembly: GCA_000966675.3. Lineage (NCBI taxonomy): Eukaryota > Viridiplantae > Streptophyta > Pinopsida > Pinales > Pinaceae > Picea > Picea glauca. The sequence continues at coordinate 84,483 of JZKD02S1730056.1, read as the reverse complement.
ATGGAAGTAAGTTAGGGAGGAAGGATGAGTAGAAATAGTTGAGAGTGTATGAAGATTTTTCTTATGGTGGAAACTATTGTTTTTCCCTTCTAAAAAAAAAAATGTGCATATATGAATATTCATAATTACGTAACTAAACCACAATTGTCTAAATAAAATTGTTGAACAGGATAATTGTAATTAAAGGATTTTGCAAACATTTGATTGGTTTATTGTCTTTATAAAAGAATAGTCTTGTTGATTGGATTATATGCATACATAAATTATTATAAGCGTGATAGTTATTGATTATTAGTACATGCACAAGACTTGCATGTACTAGCTACACATGCATTTCTTGCGCATGTACACTAGTATGAATGAGTTTATTGGCTTACTTACTAATAATGTAGGTTAATTGTTATGAATGTGTGAACCATGTTTCTTTTCCTTTCTATGATGAAATACCTTAACTTCAGGACGAAGTTTCCTGAATGGTGGGTGTATGTAACAACCCTGGTTAAATAGTGCATAGGGTTTATTAAGTATAATTAATTAGATAATCTATCTGTCCTAATATGTTTTAGTTAAACAATAATTATTTCTTAATAATATTAATTATTTATTTATTTATTAATTAATTGTTCATATATGTTGATGATTAATTGACTCATTAAAGATTTGAGTAATAAATTAAAGGAGCTTAATAACTTTAAATTTTTAATAATAAGACTTTACGTATGTAGGGGAGGAATGAAGAAATAAATGAGGGATAAGGTAATAATGGGGAGGATAAGGTAATTAATGGAGGATAGGGAGTCGGTGGATGGGGGGGGATATGACAGGAGGAGTCCGACCGGAGAGGGGCATTACTTTTTTGGGGAGAGGAAGCATTTTGGAGGAGGGCACTATATTTCTGGATTGGCATATTTTCTGGTGTTGGGAGTTTGGTTTTGGGGGTTTTGGTGAAACATTGCAGGGGGCACCAGGTTGCTGGGGGTTTTGGGCACGGGGGCTAGGATTATTTACGGTATCCTGGAGCTAGGGATCCAGACATGCTGCTCCTAGCTAGCTGGGTGGTTAGTCGGTTTGGGTGGGGTTTGGTCAAAGAAACAAGATGGACAAAGAAACATAGAGGACAGACAACTAGATCAGCGAGAATTAGCATCAGGAAGAGGTATTTTTAATTATGAATTTGCTGGGTTTTGTGGATGATTATGAAATTTAATTCATGCCGTGGATAAATTAAATTTTCTGTTGAATATTATATACTCATACAATGATTATTGAATTACTTATGCATTGAGAGAAATTTATGTTTAATTGTATGAAATTTATCAGGCCTACTTAAATTTAGGTCCCTACATATGGTTGTGACATAAAGAAAGATGATATGATGATACTAGCACTAAGCTTCCAGCTGGATAGCTGTGACATAAATCCAGTCTAGTATCCTACTTCCGACCTGATGGTTGTGACTTAAAGCAAGATGAGTATCTTTCTTCCAGCTTGAGTGCTGTGACGTAAAGCAAGACGATGAGATGAGACTAGTACTGTGATTCCAACTTGATAGCTATGACGTAAATCCAGTCTAGTATCTTGCTTCCAGCCTGAGTGCTATGACGTAAAGAAAGACATTGAGATGAGACAAGTATTGAGCTTCCAGCTTGACAACTGTGACGTAAATCCAGTCTTGTAATATGATGAGCCAGCCTTTTGTTGTGATGATGATGATGTATCAGTTTTTTATACTAATACATATTGATGCAGATGATGATGGAATTCCTTGAGAATGACGATGTTTCCAATAAAAAAAACTTCCAATGATTTATAGATAAGCCAGCTAGTGTTCCAAGATGATATTGATGATGTTGTTCTCCCACTTGATGTTGTTGATGATGTTGTCCTCTCTCTCTCACATGATGCTGTTGAAGAATACCCTTCTTGTTAAGGGGGAGTGTTGAAATAATGTAACTGCAAAGAGTATTCTTATTATTATTGATATATTATTCACAGGATCAATCCCCATTGTGGACCGATCATGTTGGTTATTGTAATAGGACCAAATCCCCTTTTGCAGATTGGTCAAAAGACAATTGTAATAGGAAGAATCAGAAGTCGACCCCAATAGATATTAAAGAATCCCATAAATATAATAAAGGTGGCTTTACCCACCCAGTTTGAGAAGTCGGCCCTGCCAGTGAAGAGACACTTCACACGTGCCAGACTTGTATAAATAAAGGAGGCTAGCGTCTCACTTAGATACAACTCACTTGCTCAGTTTGAGAGATAAGTTCTGATCCGTTACCGACAAAGGAGAGAGAGAGTGGCGCATATCTAGGAGATAAATTTTTGTATTAGCATAAGAGATCTCTTGGCATTGTATTGGCTATCTATATTAAGGAAGTTTTGTTGGGTTTTCTTCCCCTAGAGGGTTTCCCAGGATAAATGTTGTGTCTCTTGTGATTGTGTATTTCTCAGTGATCTTGGATTATGCTATTGTTATCTAATGAAATGAAAAAATCTATAATAATGGCTTAAACATTAACAACTAGAGGCATCCAATCCTTTGAAAACCTGGAGAAATATTTCTCCCCATGCAACCGACAAAGGAGGACCATTAGATAGATATACGGATCCCTTAAGTTGGTTGTCAAGTACCAACCGAAAGTCTAATTGGTGAAATTTTTATCCTCTCTCTACCACGAAGCCATCACCTTGATGGTGTAATTTTTCTCATAGAAGATCATAAAAAAATTGGTGTCCAGTCGCTCCTCCGACTCTCTGAGCTTGTAGTAATTCTGAACCTCCACTAGAAGGAAAACCTTGACACACTCGCCATTGTCGTCATTAATCAAACATATTTCTATGTCAGTGTGATCGATGAGCCACTTTAGGACTTCTATGTAGGGTAGTACTAGAGTCCTTCTCTCTACCATGTGAAGATATGCCTTTCGGACATTCAGGAGGACTTCATCTTCAAATTTTCTTGCATCGAGATTGTTGTGTGGGGTATATTCAGGGAATTCTTCCTGCTTTATCTTCTGGAAAATTGCTCCCCGTTGCAAGAGTATTTTCTTGGTCCTTATGCTTGCCTCTGTGTCTCCAAAGGTTGGGGGCTGGATGAAAACCTTCTTGGTGGATGTCTTGATGATGGGCACCATCTTTGGAGAAAATTCAAATTGTTTCGCGACAGTTAGGGAAGAAACTTATCCCACCTCTGGTTCCTTTAGCTTCGACGCTCTTGGATATTTCCTAGTGGTTGGTTTTATCAGAGGCATTGTTCCTACAAATGAAACAATCCTTTAGGGCCAACATACAAAAAATATTGGATCATAATGTATATGTGAGGTAAAAACACAGTGATATCAATACTAGCACATACATGTAACGCTTCCCAAACTCTATGGTTTAATACTCACGAGATCCTGCATACTTCTTCTATATTTCACGCCTCGCTCCTCTGTCTAACCTGCAGTTCTTTGTGCACATAATAATCTTTTTTACAATGGCTCAAAATAATTTGATTGGAAGATATTACCAGTCATATCAAACAATTAATCCGGGTGATGAGTGAAATTCAAACAAGTCTACCACCGAATCTCTACAACTTAATTCATCGTGGGTTGACAGTGGAAGTGCGGAGGGTGATGTGTTATATCGGAAGGTTCAAAAAGTCCTTTTGATTCATGCACGAATTAGCAACTAATGTGAGATTTTGGAATTCATTATCTCTTTGAATCGTATCGTATCTAGCGTTAAAATGTCCCATCGTGGCGTTTTTCGAGTGGGCACGTTGGGGATCGGGGATGCATGGTGAATGTTTCATTGGAAACCTCCTGTTTAGAACTTCCGATGCTGATTGATTTTTTCGTACAAAGATGATGTTGAAAAACTAACTCGAGGTGAAACTCGTGCCTCTGAAGTGCTAATGACTCTAGGGAAAACTCGATCATATGTTTAACCTCATTGGAAATGACACGTGATAGGTGGGGGAAGATGGTTTGATGGTGTATCCCAATTGGAGTCAAGGCTTTTCAACAATATGTGTGTGTCAAAATAAGCCTAGGACTACCGATGACAAAAAATATTAGGGTTAGCAGTTGGAGGGGGGAATAAATCTATCACACCCTTTCTATAGACCTACCTTCTCAGAAAGCTCGTTGATGCCGAGATTTTTGAGGATAGGCTATCGATGATTCTTTTATTCCTTCATAAATGCTTACTCCTTTAGCCTTTTGGTGATGTCAAAGGGATCGGTCATCGATGATATACTTAGTGATGCTCGTTGCTGAAGTAAACTCCCTTCTACCGATGCCAATGAATATTGGTACTCAACTACCTTGGTTCTCTTGAGTGATTTCCTTTCATGCTTAATCCTTTCCGATGCCAAATTTCTTAAGTGCATTGAGGAAAAGATTTGGTTGTCGGTTATTTTATTTAAAAGTTAGTCTTTTTAAGTTAATCAAAGGAAACATTTTTCATACTGAAGTAGAATCAGACAATGAAAAAGATCAAGTGGTACCCAAAAAGTAAAATTTAACATAGGATTTTTAGGGTGTGTTGAGTGCTCGACAAATGGCGACTTATTGGGTGAAAGAAAAGTCCTTGTTCCTCCTTCATGTTCAGTTGATACGAAAGCTAGTGGAGAACCTTACTGGCTTTAAATCAAAGCTTTGTTTACCCTTTCATTTGGAATTCTCCAGTTGATGCTTCTGGGTTTGCCTATGGGTTTTTCCACCTTTATTCCTCCTTTGTTTCCCATAACCCTGACTCATGCCCCTTTGAAAAAATCTAGTAAAGTATTCACTTGCACGAAGCCTTTAATTATGTTTAATCACTTTCTACGGTGTTTCTCAGCTCCCAGCGAGCATCTGTAGCCCCGACGGAGTCACCCCGACATCACAGACCTTGCTTCGCTTCCATCAAGAATCCATAGCCCCGGTGGAGATATCTTCATACACTCTCCCACTGGTCACTCATTTGGTATAGTTAACTTTGATTTAGGAAGAATTCCCTAAGAGAGTGGGAGAGGATGGCGTCTGTTTAATTTTCAAAGTGAGATGGTTTAAGGTGAATCCTTTTCTAGATTTATCTTTGAGGTTCATGTAGTCCTTTTAATCTTTCCAACTTTCCCGTAAGGTTTCAGTAGACCATCGGGTTGAACTTTTTGCATTTCTCTATAGTTTTTCATATGCGCAGGTTAGATAGAGGACTGTTCAAAGAAACCGTAGGTTCCTCGATGCTTCTTGTGTTGTATGTGAGTAATGAGTTAGGAACATAGTTCATTATGTCACATGATTTGAGGTCAACCATTTTCTTGCTAAACACAACATTCAAAAGTGAGGAAATCAAAACAGAAAAATAAAATAAAAAATAAAACTAATTCGCAGTCAACTTAGATGAAACAACTCATGAAATACACACATAAAACATAAAAACTCAATTTTTTTTTTAATCGAAATATTCTTTTAGGGCTTGGCCATTTACTATGAGAGTGTCAGGTTCCCCCCTTAGATTCTGAAATAGATAAGTGCCTAACCCAATATTCTCAGCCTCCTGGAAAGGTCCAAGCCACATATTCTGAAACTTAGAATGCTTCCCTTTTGTCTCATTTGCTCTGTCCCATTTTAGGACTAAGTCTCATACTTCAAAATTCTTCTCTTTAGCCTTATTCTTATCAAACCATCTTTTTAATATCTGTTGGTGGGCTATAAATTTTTAATTATCCTTTTCCCTTTATTCTTCTAGCATGAGTAGAGTGTCAATTCTTTATTGTATGAATGATGAAGGCTCCCCTGTAGAATCTTGGGCTAGTTGAATAGATGGAAGATAAATCTCGTTCAGGAGAATGTATTCCTTCCTGTAAACCAGAAAGTATGGGGAATTTCCTATAGCTTCCTTGGGTGTAACCATATTGGCCCATAGAGCGTTATGGAGTAGATTATGCCAATTCATTTGGTTGTCTGCAACTGTTTTCTTCAATATCCTTACTAGGTTCTTATTAGTTGATTATGCCACTCCATTTCTCTGTGGATAGTAATTTGTAGAGTATATAATTATGATTCCTTTGTCTAGAGAAAAATATGTCAACAACATGAAAGAGAAGTAAGTTGCATTATCAAAAACTAGGACATAAGGGACACCAAACCTTGTGATCAGTTGTTGTTATATGAATTGGATTACCATTTTCTCGTTTACATAGGTCAGAGGGATGGCCTTTTCCCATTTCATGAAATAATTGGTGGCAATAAGTATATACTTATGTTGTTTTGAAGATCTTGGTGTAATATATCCTATGATATCTGACCCCCATTGCTCAAAAGGCCTAGAAATAATCACCGGTTGGAGGGGGAGTGCTGCCCTCTTCTCTCTCCCAACATTTACTTGATAGGTTTTGCAGTTTCTAGCGTAAGTGTGAGCATACTTAAACAAAGTGGGCCAATAATAATGAGCTCTCAGTATCTTATGAGCGGTGGTATTTCCTACAAGATGTCCACTGGCAGGGTCATCATGGAGTTCCTTCAGAACCTTGTATGCATCTTCACGTTTGAGACATCTTAATAGTACTTCATCGTAATTAACTCGGAAGAGTACCAAATTTATGAGGCGATATTGTGTAGATTTTAACCTGAGATCTCTCCTTTCCCCAGGGTTTAGATTTTCTGGATAAGTCTCATGGTGTAGGAGATAAGTCAACTTCCTATACCAAAACTCTTGTCCTAGGCATATGTATGAAACTTCACCACACCATAATTCCATTTCATTCTCCCACCCAGAATATTCATTTACTTGGTCCTGGGCTTCAACTGCCAGTTTGCATAACCCTTTCCCTTTAACTAGTTTGGTAGGTTTTATATCTAGATCAAATTCTTGAACTACTTCCATCCAGTTCCCTCTTCTTTCCCCCATATCATGTTGGGTGAATAAGGATCGGACCGCACGGTGAGGCATGATTACTTTGGTGTGGTTCTTGAGGATGTAAGACCCGAAGGGTTTTACTGCTTTATAAAATTCATAATCCTGTTTATCTACGGCATGATAATTTAGTTCATCACCTTGGAGGTTAGTTCTCATGAACAACACTTGGGCCTCATTGTTGTCATCATCCTTCTAATTCAATACCGTAGCTAACAATTGGTCGGAGGAGTAAGTATAGAGGAAGAAATATTTATTGAAATCGGGACTTCATAACATGGGGGCTTGATATATAATAGTTTTGATGTTTTTGAAAGCATAATTTCGTTCATCATCCTATTTAAATTCGACATCTTTACAAATCATCTTTTGTAATGGTTTGATAGTTTCCGCGAAATCGGGAGTGAAATTCCTCACGAAATTGATTTGTCCGAAAAAAAACATCATAGCTTTCTTGTTGTGAGGCAACGAGAGTTGAGCTATAGCCTTAATCCTTTCTCAGTCTATGCGAATGTCTGCTTGAGATATAATGTGTCTTATCAAGTTACCTTCCTATTATCCAAAAATAATTTTCTTAGGATTTAAGGATATACCGTATCTCCTACACCTTTCAAAAATTCGAGTTAAGTGTTTGATGTGCTCTTCTCTGTTCTTTGAATACATAGTTACGTCGTCCAGATACAGTACCACACACTTGTTTATTAGTCCCTGAAATTCTACATCTATGGCCCTTTGAAAGGTCACCCCCACATTGATTAACCCAAAAGGCATGTGTTTATAAGCGAAGTTTCCCCACTTGGTTCGGAAGGTAGTTTTCAAACGATATTTCTTTGAAACTAGGACTTGGTTGTAACTTGAGAAATCATCTAGTAGAGAGAATATTTTTGAGCCAGACACGGTCTGCAGGAGTTTCTCCATTGGCAGGACTAGGTAATTGTCCTTTTCTAAAGATCTGTTGAGGTTCCTAAAATCTACGCATAAGAGGATTTCTCCAGAATTTCTCCTCACAGGAACCATATTTTCTACCCAAGCAGAATGCCTAACCTAGAAGATGATTTTGTCATCTAAAAGTTTCTTTAATTCCTGATACATGAGAGGTTCCAGGGATGGGTGATAATTTCGAAGCTTCTATTGGAAGGGTTTCACTTCAAGTTTTAATGGTATAGTGTGTTGAATGATACGGGTGTCATAAGTTTTTATATCTCGGTAGGACCATGCAAAGACATATTGATATTGTCTGAACAAATTGAGATAATCCTTTCTTTCCTCTTTAGATATAGTCTTGCCAAGATTCACATTCTTTGGGTTTTCCGGGGTTTCAAGATTTATAGTTTCATGCAGGGGACAAGAGCTACTGGTATTTGCATTTTTAGGCCCCTTAAATTGTTCCTTCAGGTCAAAATATTTTTCCAAATTAGTTATCCCTTTCAGGATTGTGGGAGACTTCGATTTCTCAATAGGTTGACTTGTCCGAGAATCCATTCCTGTTGATTGTTCTTGGAATACTTCATCATCAATAGCCAAGTCTTTGAAATTATCTTGGTTATTCATAAAGTTTATGATCTTTTCATCCCCTTCAAATAATTTCCAATTAGAAATATTGTTGGGCACCGATGGTTTGTAGAGTAGTTCCACAGTGAATCAGGAGGCTTCATAATCTTGTAGAGGTGATATCCTTGAAGCAGTTGTGGCTAGAGAATCAACAAGAATGTTCTTTTCTCTAGGGATCATTATAATATTGAAAGCTTCATAATGCTCTATTAACCTATGCACTTCCTTTAGATAATTCTTTAGGTTCGGGGAATTGCAATGCTTAGTATTCCTTACTTTTCTAAAAATAATCTTGGAGTCTCTGAAAACCTTCAATTCTATGACGTTTAAGTCTATGACTTTATTTAACCCTTGTACTAGAGCTTCATACTCGGCGGTGTTATTTGTGCATTCAAATTCTATTCTATAGGATAGGAAATGATGTTTACCTTTTGGATCAATGAGGATGCACCTTGCCCTTGATCCTTCCTGTGATTTAGATCCATCAAAATATATGATCCAGATCTGTGAGCGAAAGTTAACCGTTTCTTCCTTCTTATTACTTTCTTGCCCTCCTATATTTTGTCTAGTGATTTCTAGCACAGGTTCTTAACAAAAGAGGGTTTCCTTTGTCGGTATTGGAGATTTCTCTTGAAAAACCGTTTTGGAGTTCTGAGTGATAGGGACATCATATGGAAGAGGGGAGAAGTTCCTGAAAAAGGAATCGCAGGAATAATTGACTAGAATGAGGAACTCTGTCGATGAGGGTTTGTTTAGGGTTTCTAGATCAGTGACCGTATGTTTATGATATCTCTCCCTATCGATTTTGATCATATTATTATATCCCTTCAGTGGTAGCCAAAGGTGTGCCCAGTATGTACTAAAGTACCCATTTAACTTCTCAAACCAATGCTGACTTAGTAACAACCCATATTCCTCTAGGATATCTACTCCAATGATGTTAATCACTTGCACAAACGTAGGATGTGTCGCTATCCTGATCATTACATCTATGAGTTCCCCCATGAATTTCACCTGGGTTTTTTTCTAGTTGTATCACATGCTTATCACTCTTGAGAGGGACTGAGTTTATTTTTTTATAGATAGATAGTGGCATAATGTTAGAGGATGCTCATGAATCGACCAAACAATTGTGGAGGTTCTTGTTGAAAACTTCAAACATGAAAACAAACGGTGGGACAAAGGGTTTTCCCTTCTTATCTTCTGAGCATGTATTCACAATTGGTTTATTTACTAGATCTATGAAAGTTATATTTCTTTGTTGTTCATTTCTTTTCATAGGGTTTTCTACTAATTTCAAAGCTCATTCTAGGAAGTCTTTTTTCTGAGGGATTCTACATATGTCCATAATAGATATATTAGCCTTCAACTTCTTTAGATATTCAACTACATTTTTCTCCAGTTTGGGCGATGCTCAGGTATGGATTCTAATAGGGTCCTTACGGGGAGAAAAATGTGCTTTCAGGTGATTGATATTTGACCTTTCCCTTGACATTTGAGTGGTAGTAGGATCCTTTGATACAAGAGGACATTTACTTCTCATTTGCACAAAAAAACCTCTGTGGGTGGTTCTTGAACCTGAAATAGGTTTTCGGAAGGCATAATTAGGTCAGGATCCCATATTAGCATGGTTGTATCTTATGGTGGATCAATATATTTTTGGTCAACAACATTCATAACTAAATTGCTTGGTTGTTCGGTTAGGGAGACTTCATGTAGAAACCGATTGGACATCAAATTAATGGCATGCACCCATTGAGGGCGGTCTCTTTCATAGTGTTTTTCCTAATGATAAGTACATAAAGAATTAGATGTGACATTACCTAGATCGATATTCAAGTTAGTTGGGGGAGGTTCAATTTCTTTGAAAAATGGGTTCCTTATGAAGAAATCCTTCTAGGGCCTTTTTCCTTGGTTTCCTTCCCTTGCATTTCTCTTCATTTCTATGATCTCGTTTGATAATTTCTTAACCATGCGTTGTAGATATTTTATTTCTCCCTTACCCCTGTCAAGTGTCTGTTCTGCTTGTTTCCTTGGAGGTCTAGTGAGAAGGAGTCCTCTCCTGGGAGGGGGTTGAACTTATTTCTTAAATAAAGAGACCCGGCCTTCTTCACACCCTTTCATATGGAATTTTATCATTTTGGCTTCTTCAAAATTCTCAGCCAGGGTTCATTTGGCAGCCCTTTTCATGAACATGGAAATAGAAGTTGGCAGAGCGTTATCATAAACTTCTATTTGCAACTCCTGAGTTGGTTTTTCTTTGGGCTGGAATTTATTTAAGATGGTTGTGAATATTTGATTGAAATATTTAACCTTTTATTTTGAACATATGGTGGCTAGGAAAAATTCATCCATTAGAGATCCTATAGTGGTTTCTTCAGAAAATTTATCTAAAAAATCCTTTTGAAACTTTGTCCAACTAGTTATGGATCCTACAGGTAGGTTAAAATACCATGTAGAGATTGAGTTCTCAAAAGTGTAGGGGAACAACCTGCAAACTATGTCTTCATGTTTGACATTCATAAGTCTAATAACTAGTATAAATTTATTGATATGATCTTCAGGAAATCCTGAGGTTTCTGGGTTGAACACAATCTTCCTTCGACATACCAGTAGCTGGTGTACTAGTAGTTTGTGTACTAGTAGGTTGTATACCAGTAGCCTGTGTGCTTGTAGACGGTGTACCAGTAGGCTGTGTACCACGATCCACAACGATCCATTGTTCTTTGTCAACAAGAAGGTCCTCCATATTGAGCTTCCATAGCTCAAAGTTTTTACCATTGAACTTCTCTATCTTGATTCTAGAAGAGCTTGCCATTCCTCTTTCTTTACTTGAATATCCACTACAAAAGCTCCCACTAAACCCAGGTTTATCAAAGACCCAAGATAAACTTGATCTATCAAGACCGAGCCAAACCCTCAACAACAAAGGTGTCCCTGTGAAGCCAAAAATGAGCTCTGATACCACATGTAAGTTTTAAACCTGTGAAGTAAATCAATGCATATAAATTCTTAAGTAGTATAAAAATTAATCAATGGCTCATACACAGAGTACACAGAGATTTTATACCAAAACCCTCAACATGGAAAACCTTTCTTATATTCGTTATATTGAATTTCACCATTCACCATACAATATATACAACGTTTTTAGGTATTCCGTAGATACAAAAACCCTAATCCCTCAATCCGGGATTAATTTACAAATCCGCTAAAAATAGCAAAAACCGCCAAAAAAAAAAAATTCGGGCGATGCCTCGAACGCTGCATGTAACCAAGGGGGGGCATACTTTCCCCCCCCTAGGACCCCCCTAGGAAAGCGTCTGGTGCACACAACATAGCTCTAGTGGTAGGTATCATCAGACACAGTTGTTGTATCTGATGCGCCCACACATACACACATGCAAAGAGTATAACACATACCCAACATTCTCTCACTTGTTGTTTTCTTTGTAGCAAGGGGTCTAGGGGATTATATAGTCAAAAATCCACTGTAGAAATGCCCATTGTTACTCTACACCAGGAGAAATTTTCTGTTCTCACAGACTTTGTCAATGAATCTGCAACATTCTTCAAACTGTCAACCTTTTCCAGTAACACCTTCTTTTCCTCAACCATGTCTCTCACAAAGTGATACTGAACATCAATATGCTTTGTCTTCGAATGATAAGCTAGGTTCTTTGCCAAGAATATTGCACTCTGAATGTCACAATCTAATCTCACTGCTTGTTGTACCAACCCAATACCTGAACACAATCTTTGTAACCATACTGCTTCCTTGCTTGCATGAGTGGCTACCATGTATTCATCTTTTGTAGTTGAGAGTGCCACTACAACCTGTCATTTGCTCATCCAACTGATTGCTCCTCCAAATAGGTCAAACACATACTGACTTGTAGATCTTCTGTGATCCAGATCTCCAACCCAGTCTGCATCAACAAATCCATGTATGTCCACCACTCTGTCTAATCCTGGTCTTCCTTACTAGCACAATCCATAACTGGTGGTGCCATGAAGATACCTGAAGACCCTCTTTACTACTGTCCAATGCATCTTCCCTGGTTTTGACATATACCTGCTCAAAACTCCCACTGCATGTGCAATGTCTGGTCTAGTACAAACCATTCCATACATCAAACTGCCAATTGCACTGGCATATGGAACATGGGACATGTCCTCTTCTTCTTCTTGTGTCTTGGGACACTGATCTTTAGATAAATTTACACCTATAGGAATAGGAACCTTGAATGGTTTACTTCCATGCATATTAAACCTCTGCAATATCATCTCAACATATTTTCTTTGATTCAACCAGAGTTCCTTGTTTTCACGATCTCTTTTAATCTCCATTCCCAGAATGAAGTTAGCAACACCAAGATCCTTCATGTCAAATTTGGAGGATAGTTGTGATTTCACCTCCTTGATAACATCCATGTTATTTCCTACCAACAACATGCCATCAACATACAACACTACATAAATGAAGTGATTACCAACCTTCTTGGAATATACACAGTGATCATCCCTACTTCTTACAAATCCCAATCCAAGTATGTATGTGTCAAACTTTTGGTACCACATCCTAGGTGATTGCTTCAGACCATATAGTGACTTCCTTAGCTTACGGACCAACTCTTTCTTTCCCTTCACTAGAAAGCCTTTTGGCTGCTTCATGTATATTTCTTCTTCCATATCCCCATGTAGGAATGTTGTCTTCACATCCATTTGTTCCACTTCAAGATCAAAAGAAGCAGCAATAGATAAAATAAATCTAATAGAAGTTAACTTAGCAACAGGAGAAAAAATCTCACCAAAATCAATTCCCTCTACCTGGGAATAACCTTTTGCTACTAACCGAGCTTTTTATTTCTCCACTTTACCTTGTGCATTAAAATTCTTCTTGAACAACCATTTGCTACCAACCGATTTTCTTCCAGCTGGAAGCTCAACTATACCCCATGCCTCATTCTTATCCAAGGCATCCATTTCTTCAACCATGGCCTTCTTCTAGAGTTTACTATCCTCTAAATTCACTGCTTCCCTGACAGTCTGGGATCATCATCAGTAATAGATAAAGAAAAATTGGAATGAAAATCAGGTGGACTATACCTTTCTAGTTGCCTCCTATCTCTCACTGATCTCCTCAATACCGGGGTATGAGGTTCTTCTTCTTCTTCTTTTGCTTCCTCTGCTTCCTCTTCTTCAGATGATTCATATTTTTCATCATCCAACTCAAGCTCTGTTTTCTCAGGTTCGTCTTGCGTTGGTGGGAATTCCTGTTTGGACACATCTTTTACCTCTCTTAAAACAACATCTAGACTGTAAACAATTTTCTTGGTTTCTGGGTTCCAAAGCTTATAACCTTTCACACCATCTTTATAACCAATAAATATACACTTTTCAGCTTTATTATCCAACTTACTCCTATTTTCCATTGGAACATGTACATAAGCATCAAAACCAAACACTCTAAGATGTTGAAGAGAGGGTTTCTTTCCAGACCATACCTCATGTGGAGTTTTATCATCCAACGCTGATGAAGGTGATCGATTGACTAGGTAACATGCTGTACCCATTGCCTCTACCCATAATTCTTGTCCTAACTCAGCACCGCTGAGCATGCTCCTTGCTTTTTCCATTAGTGTCCTATTCATCCTTTCTGTAACTCCATTCTGCTGAGGAGTGTATGGAGTAGTCTTCTTCCTTGCTATACCACACTTCTTATAGAATTCTTCGAATTCATTTTCGCAGAATTCTCCACCATTATCTGTTCTTAATACCTTTATTTTATTCTCTGTTTGATTTTCTACCAGAGCCTTAAACTCTTTAAATTTATCAAATACCTCATATTTCTTTCTAAGAAAATAAATCCATGTGTTCCTTGAAAAATCATCTATGAATGAAA
>JZKD02S1730056.1:0-65978 GCA_000966675.3 Picea glauca | reverse complement strand
CCCTGGGACCCCCCTAGGAAAGAATATGGTGCACATGACAAATCTCTAGTGGTAGGGATCGTCAGACGCAGTTGTTGTATCTGACGCGCCCACACACACACACACACGCAAAGAATATAACACATACCCAATGCTTAGGAAGTAACGTTTTTGGATGTCGAGGAAGGTTATGGACTGGTTCTGGGAGGGACAAAGTGTCTCTGGCCAACCAGGGTTGATTTTTTATTGGTGGGTTTCCCCTTTCTTCCTTATGGTCATTTTTTCCCTCCATATCTTCAAATTCTAAGTTAAACTCCTCCTCTTCTGAAAATTTGTTTGGTTCAGAGACATCATTGGATGGCATTTCAGTTATCAGATTAAGAGGATCTTCAATATCGGTGATTGAGAAATCCATTAGGTCTTATATTGTGTGCACAAAAAACACGTCGAGAGTATTAACCACTATTCTGATTACTTGTTTTCGTCAAGGAAGTAACTGAGCTAAGGACAACACACTGATCTATCGGGTGTATGCACTTTTGATTCTTCTGAATTGATTTAATTCCTGGTGAGTGAGAGTGTAAGGTATGTTAGGGTACGATTTTTCTTTCTTAGGCTATGGTGAGTTACTTGTTTCAGGAGTACTCAGCGTGTGTGGTCTGTCTTAGGAATGACTAGCCATGCATGTGGGTTGTTTTGAATCTACATGCTGTCTGAAATATTATTTGAAATATGTATTCATCCATTCATTCTCGGGCCCTCCTTCTAGTGCCAATTATGTTGATGGGTCCTAAAACCATTTAATTCAATAGCAGGAACCAAAACTGCCAATGAGGCCCAATTATACTCTGCAACGTTTAATGGTGGAATGGTTCTCCATATCTTGCAATCTGTCCAATTAATCGATGGGCTTTAAGTTTTCTTGCGAAGGTGTCTCCTTCAGTTTGGAATTTCTCCTTTTGTATTTTATCTTAGGTGGGACTGATATAAGATTGTAATTTGGTATAAAATAAATTGGAAAAAAAATGTGAAAAGATTCTAAAATACTGGAGAAGAAGCTGAGCTTGGGATAACCCGCTACTCAATCATACAAACGACAATTCTATACCATGGGCCTAGTACTAATACATTAACTGTGTCAGCATCCACTTACTATCTGAGATACTAATTATCAGAAAGAAAACACATATGTGATAATATAATGGAAAGAAAAATAATTCACCTATGCTAATCATCCATAACATGATAACATAATGATTAATCTTCATCATTAAAGAAAAGAACTGTAAAACATTGCATCAAAGAAGTTAACAATAGATTCAATATCTCTTACTCATTAGGACATCCATTCATGAGACGAGATAGGAAATAGTTCTTCTCCACATCCAATCACACACACATTTGATGAAAATATAACTTGTCTCTGGTCCAGAAGAAATTCTTTATTAAAGGTAGCTCGGAAATAGTTCTTAACAAAACCAAAAAAAGAGAGTTTCTTGCAGCAACCATCGACCTCTAACTAATTGTCGATGCTCATTTTTATAACATAAAATTCAACTAAAAATAATGACTAAGTAGATAAGTAAACAAAAATTTCCATGTGGCATTGTCTTCTAACAGTCAACTCAAGATATCACTTGAAAAGGTGACTTTTCTCATACTCCGACCAACTGATGAACAGTTCCTCGCAGGTTTGGGTGTATGGAAATCCATGTTGTTCCATCGGGAGTGCGTAAAATTCTCTGATATCCATCATATGCACCAGATATTTGACCACAATAGTACGTAACTATTGAAGCATGAACCGAGCACTGATCAAATGTTTCAGAAATTGTTGTACCTATCCTAGCGTTGTGTCGGTCACCTTTGCTAGTCTTTCGGCCCATGAAGAATATTGCTTGGCGTGCGATTCGACTATGTCGCGCAAGTTGACAAAATCATCGAGTGTGTCGAACTCGGGCAGTACGATATATTCCATCGCTTGATTTATCTTAACCTAGTGTCTCTCGCACTTGGCCCATTTCCCTTGAATTTCTCGGTGTGGTTCCCGAGACATTTTGGCCCAATACTCGACTGATATTTTTATGCGTTCAAGACTGTTTTTTCTCAACACTTGTATTTTGTTTTCTTCTTTATCTTGGCCATGCTGGACTGTACCAATGTAGTTGATGATTTATGTGGCTTACCTTGTTTTTTCATACCATCACTCCATATCCTTGCACGTTGCGAGTGCCATGAGATTATCCTCCTGGAGTTCAACTATTCTTGCGGTAAATAAGTGTCGCTCATTTGTGAACTCGCTATAGGCCTTTTGGAGCTCTCTCCTTAAATATACTACAACCTACATGGTATCCTGATAATACTTAGCCAGATAGCACAAATTTTCCAGCTCTTTCAGGGCAGTGGCCAATTCCTTTTCATCCCTTTTTGCTCTGTCTAGGGTGGCGTTTGAGATATTTCTCCCTACACTGATAAGTTCATATTTTTGGGCATTTTCTATGTTTATCAAATCTTCCTCTGTAGTGGTAAGGATGGAGCGATCATTGTTATCCTCCTTTTCTTGGTGGTCTATTGGAAAATAGCCTTCCTCTTTCGATCATAGGTGATCTCATATATATCAACTACCTCGTCCACAGGTTCGGGAATCTGCCGATCACTCCATGTGAGTGTGTTTCCCAGACTTTCGATGGTGTACATTTTTTCAAGATCAGGTTCTTGAACTTCCTCGTTGTGCTCAGAAGGCTCGGCCTCTATCTGTCACTTCTTGGGGATCTTAGTATCGAGCAAAATAGAGGTGTCAGGAGTAGACTCGATACTTACTTGTTCATCGACCGTTGAAATGTCAATTTACTTTTGCAGGGATCCTTCCTTTGGCTCGTCCAGTTCAAACTTTTCCTCTGGATTGTCTACTTGGGTCTCCAATGCATCGGGCCTCTTTGTGTTAAGGCCACTCTCAACTTCTTTTTATTTCTGTGGAACCTCCTTGATTTGGAATTTTGGAACAAGGGAAGATGTCTTATCAGGTCCCTTTTCTTCTTCGATATGCATAGGGGTCCCAAGAGATACCTTTGGGCTCTCATCATCAACATATATCTTTATAAACTCACTCAAGGGGTTTGACACACTTATTTCTACTAGTATCTAGACTGCTTCTGGTTGAGTCACCACACCTACTGGTGATCCAACTGGTGGCATTGTGAATTCAAGGTCATCCAACCCGATCATTTCATCAACATTTATAAATTTGGGGCTGCTTGTACCCACCTAGATTCTCTTTGGGTTATCGGTAGGTGATCCCATCATTTATGATATGTCTAGGTCATCTTGTAACTGATCAAGCACTTGATGTGCCCATTCTAACATGAGTAGTCCCCTTTCCCGTGCATCCTTTATGAAAAGGATAATTATGTCTTACGTAGGGGATATCAACGAGGTTTCTGAAGATTCGGCTATTTCATATGCTATCCTTTGTTCTCTAGCCTAGAGAATCCCTTGAGCTGATTGTTCCAGTGCTTTCGCTTTCTCATCTAGGCTCATGGCCTTGAACCTGGTCACCCTAGGGTCAGCCATCCATGCCATTACATCATCCCAGTTTTGAGAGTTTTTTGTGAATATCTCATCTTCAAACATGTCATGGGCATATGTAGAGCAGGATGATACTTGTGATGCATTCTTCAGGACCAGACCCTTTGGGTAATTCTTGTGAAAATGAATAGACTAGAATCAAAACTCCAATTGGCTTAACCCTTCTTACTTGGCTTGCACGGTGTCCTTTACCATGTAGAAACATATATGAAATCCATAAGGTATGAATGCCCACTTCTCCCCTACTACTAGTCGATCGGGGACATACATAGGTAACATTTGTGGTGCTCCGGTGGCTCTAAAAACCATGATGTAGGTATTTCACTCATCAATGTACCAGTGGCCAAATTTTGATATAATATTTTTGGTTGCATTCGACAACCTTGGGCACTCTTTCTTGAACAACAAAAAATGAATACGTGCAATAAATTGATCGTAGATGAGAGAGTAGGATTTCGTGTACTTCTTCTCCCAAAAGATACTGAAATATACATGGATAAGGAGTTTTGATGTGTGTTATCTTAGGTTCATTCTAGAAAAGGAATTTTTGGTAGAGATCACATCCAATAAATAAGAATCCATGTAGAAGGATAGGGTTTCTGCTTCTTTTGGTGCCTGAGCCTGTTGTATGCAAGTGCTTAGTTGTTTGGAGAAAATGGCACCCCAATTAAAACCTATTCCAGAAAAGGATATATTATAAGCTAGAGGAATCCAAGCCTTTGAAAACTTGGAGAAATCTTTTCCCCATGCAAGTTTCATAGGAGGACCATTAGATAAATATATGGCTCCCTTAAGTTGGTCATTGAGTACCAACCGAAGGTCCAATTGGTGAACTTTTTATCCTCTCTCCACCAAGAATTTGTCACCTTATTGGTGTCGTGTTTCTCATAGAAGATCATAAGAAAATATTTGTTCATCCACTCTTCCAGCTCTCTGATATTGTAGTAATTATGAAGCTCCACTAGAAGGAAAACCCCGACACATTCGCCATTGTTGTCATTAATCAAACATATTTGTGTGTCAGTGTGATTGATGAGCTAGTTTAGGAGTTCTATGTAGGGGAATACTAGAGATGTGCTCACTACCATGTGATCACTACCAATATGCCTTTTGGATATTCAGGAAGACTTCATCATTGCGTTTTATTGTATCAGTATCATTGTGTGGGGTATATTCAGGGAATTCTTCCTACTTGATTTTCTGAAAAAGTTCTCCCTAGTGCAAGAGTACTATATTGGTCCATCTGCATGCCTTCATGTCTCTAAAGGTCGGGGGCTATATGAAAACCTTCTTGGTGGATGTGTTGATGACATGCACCGTCTTTGGAGCGAATTCCAATTGTTTCACAACCAATGGGGAAGAACCTTCTCCCACCTCTGGTTCCTTTAGCCTTGGCGCTCTTAGATATTTCCTGGTGGTTTGTTTTCTCAAAGGAATTTTTCTTGCAAACAAAACAATCCTTTAGGGCCAGGATACAAAGAAATATTGGATCATAATGTATATGTGAGGTAAAAATACAACAAAATCCAGACTAGCACATACCTGTAACGCTTGATAAACTTTGTGGTTTAATACTCACGAGATCTTGGAGACTTCTTCAAGATTGCTTTCCTCACTCCTCTATCTGACCTGAACTTTTTTGTGCGTATAATAATCTTGCTTACAATCTCTCAAAAAAATTTCATGGGAAGATCTTACTAGTTGTATCAACCAATTAATCTGGGTGATGAGTGAAATTCAAAAAAATCTACAACCAAATCTCTACAATTTAATTCATCATGGGTTGATGGTGGAGGCACAAAGGGTGATGTGTTATATTGACTGGTTTAAATGGTCCTTTTGATTCATGCACAAATGAGCAACTAATGCGATATTTTGGAATTAATTATCCCTTTGAATGCATCGTATCTAGCGTTAAAACGTCCCATCCTACTGTTTTTTGAGTGGGCATGTTAGGGATCAATGATGCATGGTGAATGTTTCATTGGCAACATCATGTTTAAAAATTTTGACGCCAATTGATTTTGTTGTATGGAGATGACATGGAAAAACTAACTTGAGGTGTGACTCGGGCCTCAGGAAGTGCTAACGACTCAAGGGAAAACTTGATCATATGTTTAACCGCTATGGAAACGACATGTGATAGGTGGGGGAAGATGGCTTGATCGTGTATCCCAATTGGAGTCGGGGTTTTTCAACAAGATGCGTGTGTCAAAATAAAGCTAGGACTATTGATGTTGAAAAATATTAGGGTTGACAGTCGAAAGGGGGAATAAACCTATCATGCCCTTTCTACGGACCTACCTTCTCAAAAATATCACAGATGCCAAGAGTTTTGGGGATAGGCTATCATTGATTATTTTCTTCCTTTTTAAATGCTTACTCCTTCATCCTTTTGTCGATTCTGAAGGGATTTGTCATCAACGATATCCTTAGTGAAGCTCGCCACTCAATAAAACTCCCATCTATCGGCCCTGACAAAGATCGTCACTCGGTTACCTTGGTTCTCTTGAGCGATTTCCTTTCATTCTTAATCCTTTCTGATGTCAAATTTCTTAAGCACGTCAGGGAAAATATTTGGTTGTCGATTATTTTAATTAAAAGTTAGTCTTTTTAAGTTAATCAAAGGAAACATTTTTCATACTGAAGTAGAATCAGATAGTTCAAAATATCAAGTGGTACTGAAAAAGTAAAATTTGACATAGGATTTTAAGGGTGTGTTGAGTGCTCAACAGAACCCTCCTTCTGGTAAAATTAAAATTTCTCATAAAATTCTCTTGAGGAAGAAATGAAAAAACATTATGAAAGAAGAGGAGGGACCTCGAGGAGAAAGTGATATCCATGACCTCTCTCTCGAGGATATAGAACTCAAAATTGACATTGAGAAAGTGTTCCCCAATACCAACCAGCTAGAGAACACGGCTTACCAGAATTAGTAGATGGAAATGATTGATACCAAGACCTTCAAATAATAGTCTTTTGCATTTCAGAGAACTTATTTTGATAGCAAATCCAAAAATTTGATTATTGAAAAAAGAGATGTAAATAATAAGAAGGGGAAATCTCGTTCAGAGACTAACCTACGGAACATGTGGCCTTCCCAAATTTCCCATATACACCTAGCAACTGGAGATTCTCTAGAAAATTGTATTGAATGCCTTGAAGAGGAGAAAGTGAGTTTAAAGGAGCGAATAAAAGAATTGGAGTAATATTTAATGTCTCTTCCAGTACTTGCTAGTCCTTTAGCAATGATCGGGCCTACAACACCTACGAAAAATTTAAAAGGATCGAAAATCTTTCTCACATCATCCCGAGGCTATGTGGAAAAGAATATCAAGAAAATAATGGAATTAATAACAAAGGCTTGGGATATGTCAAAGAGCATGGTCTCTTTTGGAATGACAACACACATGTTTCCTGAATATCTACAAGTAGATTTGAAAAATGATGAAGTTTTCTACCTCGATGAGGTTACCATTTGGTGTTAAAGATACTAATATGATGGAATTGAGAAGAAGAGAGGAGGATGTACCTTCTCCAAACCTAATAAAACAATTGAACGCATGATGGAAGGAAAAGGTAAAAACCCTAAATGGTTTTGTTCAAGCATGTAGCTAGGCCATAACTAGAAGAGACGAATTATTCAAGAAACTAATTGAGATATATCTAGCTGGCAGCACGAATGAGGTCCAATACCCAAAATTGATACTCAACTCGTTGTTCTTAACCAAGAAATCATTTGATGAACAAGTTGACATATTTAAAGGGTTGTCATTTTAAAAATTCTATGGAATTATTGAATATGGTGAATATGACGTGGAAAACTGGCTAGTTGATTATTCGATCAAAAATCAAGATATTGAAGAAGCATTGTAGAACATTTATATTGATCTAAGGGACTTGGAAGGTGAACTCTTCAATATAAAAATCCGGCATGAAATCAACGTGGCACTAATGAGAATTTACATCGAGGAGTGGTTAAAAAAGGTTGTCGACAAGCTCACCAATGAAGGGCAAAGGATGGTTGAGATGGTTCCTGTAACTGCCAACGAAAGCCATAAAATTACATCAATGAGAAAGTGAAAAATTAGGATATATGATCATAGTAAGTTTATATTGATCACATATTTTTGGCTTTATCAAGCTCTTCATCCAGTTACTCCACATCTTTAAATATAAAGGTTTAACTGAAGATTGATATTTTCATTTTTTTTCTTTCAACGTCTTGCTTTCTTCTGCCACCCACTTTATTATTTCTACAAACTTCATTCTTATACATATTTTATTTATGTTTTTCGGGAGCCCCAAGCCGATTCATTGTGAAAAAAACATTTTAATTTCAAAGAAAATGTTTTGAACTATATGTTTTTTAGAATTTCCAAGAGAGCTATTTTGGGAACAATCTCAACTGTACTTTGTAACCCAGTTTTTTCTGAATATAAAGTATTTGAGGTTGATCTATCATTATATCCTTTTGAGCAGCCCATGTATTACTCTGTCAAAGTTCTCTTATGCATAAAAATCATTTTATTTTATTTATTTTTATGTCATCAAAAATCACTAGTGCTACTATGATGGATGTGAGGAATTCTGTTTATTTGCTTTAAATGTATGAATGTGTGTGTGTTTCCTAGTCCATTCTCAAGAACTCTCTTTTAAAAGAACAATAAAATAAATTTTATTTTTCTGTTATATTTATTCGATTTTCCTTTGATGGACTTCTTTAAAAGTCCCACATTTTATAAATCTCAGATAGAGGAGTACCACCTCTATACAAATGTAGGAGGATTTAGATTCTCGTGAGTTTGTCGTTTCGGTCCTGACGGATTCAAGCGTTAACATTTTTTGTGAGCATACTGGGTACCTGAACTGAAAGTGCAAAACCTGTCCCAACATTTTGAAAGAAATATATGACTTTACCCTAGGGTAAGAAACCCCATTTATAAATTGAACTGAATAATCAACGAAGCATTTTGCACCAATTATATAATCTGGTAATATCAACAACCCATAATTAATAAGAGTTAGAAGGGTCCTGGAAGATCGTAGTCCAAGAAGAAGAAAGAGAAATTCTTTGAAGACAAAGGATAGAAGAATGACAAGATCGAAGAAATCAAAGATTTTATAGAGAAGCACAAGAACAAGGTTAAGATTGAAGTTGTACGAATACAAGGGACCCATCACCCAAAGTAAAAGTAAACAACTCTGTGTCCCTAGAAGTGAAATGTCTAATTCTGAAACCTCCTTAAAAATGGAAGCAAGAGACGAACAACCCTGAATCGAACATCATGAGGAGAGACAAGGAGGCAAAAGAGATGCTACAAGAAACCAAGGAATCCCCGGGTTCAAAAATAGAAGGAGGGTGAGAGATTCCCCTCTTAATCTCATGGGTGAACAAGACAAACTCCTAGTTCTCCCTAAAGGAACCTTGAAGGAGTTTTTTGGAGATGGGAAAATTGATGCAAAGAGGCATTCACATTTATTTCTTGACATTTGTGACTTCCACCGAGTTGAACATGATTATGTCATGGTGAGATTATTTTTGAAAAATTTATCAGAAAGAGCTTATGAATGGTATACAACATTTCCCAGTAGATCCATTCACTCATTTGATGACCTCGAAGTTATGTTCCTAAATATGTTTTCCCCCCCAGTTTCCTACCATACCCTCCTCATAGAATTCCCCCAGATTTGGTGAAGGAAGAACAAAAGGATATGAGATATCAATCTCAGGTTCAATAAGACTTTGAGTAGAATCCCAGAAGACAAAAGACCAATTGACTTGGTCACTCTCAGTTTCTATAAGAATGCAATTCCATCGAATGTGTAATATTCCATCAGAACATCCCATATGGATACCCTGGAGGAAGCGATGACTAAGCCTACTGATATGGAGGAAATTATGATTGAAACAAGCATCGAATCTGACATTATATTAGGAAGAGTACAAAGATAGATGGGGGGATTTAATATTGATAATAAAGGAGCTTCTATCTTGAGAATAAATGAAGCGTTTAATCCTCGAGCAACTCATAATCAAATGGTGGGAGGAGGATTTTTTAAGGGAACCATACCTTACGTAAAATTTGACCCTACGAAAACACAGGAAAAAAAGAAGAGAATTAAGATTATGCAAATGAATGGAACCATCAAATAGATGCAGAACCAAGTAACTAGGATGATAAGGGGAGATTATTACATGCCAAACCCAAGAATTCTAATTCCCTAGCAAAGGAGGAACCCTCCCCCCGAAAACATATTTAGATTCGAGAATATTGAAGACCCACCGAGACCAAGGGTTTCTAGACAACCCACTCCAAATGTGTTTGTTTTGGATGATGTCTGTGATGAGAAATCGATCGAGAAAGAAGGTTATTACAAGTACCTGATGAATGCTACGAGACAATGTATATGGATGAATGCGAGGTGTCCATGTACATATATGGAGAGGGAGACAATGATCCTATCTTGCAGGAAAACATCGCCCAAACAAGAGGATTTGTAAATATACCAAATAATAAAGGTGACTCTGACAAAGAAAAAGAAAAAGAAAAAGAAAAAGAAAACTAAGAATACAATGAAAAGTGTCGAATGAGAAGGTGACTATTGGAACCACAAAGCAACCAGTAGTGACAAGCTCAATTGAAATGACATACAATATCGTGGAAGAATTAAGTAAGTTGAGGATAACCTTTTCTTTTATAGAATTGGTGAAGATTCCTCAGCAGACGAATAATATCTTGAAGTTGCTGGATGATCCATCGGAAATAACCAAATTTCTTATTACCAGTCCAAAAAAGAACAAGAGCCCATCGACTACTAAGATCAGAGGTAAAATTACACCCTTCTACATCTCAATTGAAAACCATGATGTTGCATTACATAACTGTTTAGTTGATAGTGGTGTGACAAATATTATAATGCCACTATTGTTCATGGAAGCATTGGGCATGAGATGCACTAAATATTATGAAACTGGAGAGAGCATATATGCCATCGATTCGAGAAAAGTGTCGGCATACATAGAAATGAAGGAATTTTATGCATGGATTACAGTAGCTCCCCATATCATCACATTTTTTAATATTATTGTGGTCGACCTACCTCCAACATATGGGGTTTTGCTGGGAAGATATTGGAGCTCCATGATCGGTGGTATATAATGAATGTTGGTAGTTGTATGATGCTACAAGGAAAGAAGGGAGCAATGATTAAAGTACCCCAAGAGCCCAGAAAACATTTCTCATTCAAGAAGAAGGATAATGAATTAATGGAATACTACATAGATGTTGGGATCATAAACTATGCTATCTTGGACATGGAGCATAACGAAATACCTAGAATGGGTTCAAGACTTGGAGTTCCCAGAATGTGTATTTGAAGGCTACTAGAGAATGAAATTGGATGGAGCATGCTCTAAATCGGGGAACAGAGTTGGGATTGTTCTCATAATCCCAGATAAGACGATGCATCCTCACACTGTAAGACTGGAATTTCCATGTAGAATTAATGCGGAAGAATACAGAGCTTTAATCTAGAGGAGTATATTCATACAAGGAATCAAAATAGAACATCTAAGTGTGACTGTAGATTCATAGTTGGTCATCAACCAGGTTACCCAAAAATACAAAATAAAAAAGGAAAGACTTAAACTATATTTCAAAAGAGTTAATGAACTGATGGAATCTTTTAGCTCTTTCAATATTTCTTTCATTCCAATGGATAAGAACCATGATTCTGATTCACTATATTTGGAAACTTTATTATCAAATCTAGGCAATATATTGAGCAAAACACCTTTCCAGGTGGAAAGGGCCTTTAGGCCATCTGTGCCCGATAATATTGATTACTTGCAAGTGTTTGACAATGATGAACAATTGGAAAGTTATTTTTTAAACGATGATGATGATGAAGATGATAAAGAGATTTACATCCCCAAAGATTACATACAATATGAATCTTTTTTCACAAGATACGATCATGTCAAGAATATTTTTGAAGAAGTTTCAGTTCAAAAGGCACAAGAGACAAGAAAAGTCAATATTGGAATAGAACAGTCCCCAAAATATGTCAATTTGGGAGTCAATTGCACCCCTGAAGAAGTTGATCAATATGTCTCCATATTAAAGGAATATATTGATGTGTTTTCCTAGACCTATGATGACTTAAAGGATTATGACAAAATGATATTCCAACATGTCATTCCTTTGAGGGGAGAAGCCAAAATGGTGCAACAGAAAATAAGAATGATGAATCCCAAGTTCAAGCCTCTGGTAAAAATTGAGTTGGAGAAGTTGAAGAAAGAAAGGTTAATCTATGCCATCGAACATTCAGACTGGTTTTCAAATCTAGTTATTGTCAGGAAGAAGACCGGGGAAATCTGAATGTGCATCGACTTCAGAGATCTTAACAAAGCGAGCATAAATGAAAATTTTCCGCTTCCCAACATGGATATTTTGTTGCAACAAGTTACAGGATTGACATTCATGTCTATGTTGGATGGTTTCTCTGGATATAATCAAGTTTTAGTGGCTGAGGAAGATAGATCAATAGCAACATTCATCATTCCATGTGAAACATATTCTTATGCTAGAATTCCCTTCGACTTGAATAATGTTGGAACTATGTTCCAAAGAGACATGGATCATGTGTTCAATGGGATGATAGGAAAGTTCATGGAAGAATACCAATATGAATGGACAGTGCATTCAATAAAAAGGGAGGATCACATACATCATTTAAGAAAAGTATTGGAAATATGTAGATCATACGATGTCTCTTTCAACCCAAAGAAATTCTTGTTTGTTGTGACTCAAGTAAATATGTTGGTCCACATTGTAGGCAAGGAAGGGATTTACATTGACCTGGAAAGAGTTAAATAAATTAATGACCTCAACCCCCCAACATCAAATAATGGATTCCATTCATTCTTTGGAAAAATAAATTTTGTTCGAATATTTTTTCCTCATTATGCAAGCATCATAAAACCCATCAATTTATTGCTGAAAAAAGAGAAGAGTTTTGAGTGGACAACAGATACTCAGGAAGCATTCAAAAAAATCAAGGTGGCGATCACCACCTGTCACGTCCTCATTAGTCCATATTTTCAAAAATATTTTGTTATCTATTCATTTTCTATAGAGGCACTTGTCGCGTCTGTCCTATTGGCATGTTTACAGGTAGAGTGTGCTTGGCATTGATGGCAATATAAGAGTGTGAAATGATGGAAAAACATGAACAACGTAAGCTCAGGAGGATTAGCATAGAACTCATTGATGGCAAGATCAAAGTGTGCAACGATGGAAAAACAGGAACAACGTAAGCTCAGGAGGATTAGGGCAGAGTCACACGTAGTGCGTAGGTGTGCACTAGGGACAAGGTTAAATGATTGCAAAAGCTCAAGAGAGATAGCATACTCAATATCTTAGATGGATCAAAGGTCGAGGTATTTGACACTTAGAAATTATTCCAAGTCAGGAGGATGTGTAAGCTCAGGAGGAGAAGTGACAGTGATCATTGGATCCCATTGAGAATTCCTGATGACCATCAGATATGAATTCAGATAGGTTGAGCGCGTAGATGGAGGATAGATCTCGGGCATTAGATCCAAGCGTGGGGTCCGACCATCGTTGGATCCAAGAGAACCTGCACGTTCTTTAAAGTGCAAGGTGAAGTGAGCTTACAAAATCTCGAAAGAAGGAGGACCGTCCATCTTCGGGCAGGACACGTGGTCACAAATCATCATTTCACTAACTAAAAGGTCAAAGGAAGGAAGTTATCTAACCTCTCAACTCGCAATATGTGAAATCACGATAAGATCTAGGCCATCACATTTGGAAGAAATTACAAAGGACCAACAACCATTAGATATGGTGAAGCTGCAAGGAGGATAAGACCAAGAGTCATCCAACTCTCCAAAACTGTGAAGGAATCCTGGCCATCCATAGAGGACAATCGTGGATCATTGGTTCCATAGGACACATGGTGAAAGATCATTGTTTTGCTGACTAGAAAGTCAAAGGAGCGAAGTGCTCATTTTATTGGCGAGTGGTCATATCTCAAGGTCACATCGTCGAAGGCTTAAGGGAAGGATCCAATTGCTAAGATCCATCTCGGTGTTTGCAACTTGGAGTATTGAGACCCTTCATCATAGGAATCGCAATATGCAAGATCACGAAAAGGTCTGGACCATCAGATCACTAAGGATTGTGGATCGTTGATCATGCATGAAGAAGGCTCATGAAGTGGCAAAATCGCGATAAGATCTAGATCATTGATCTAAGAGGGGAACGTGACGATAGATCAGAGCATCACAAAAACACCAATATGAGAAATTAAAAAATGCCTTTTGGCGCAGCTTGTGGTCACCGCCAGGGGTCATGTGAGGGGAAGAATCTAGCAGTGCTAAGCTCCATCTTAGAGTCTCAGTGATCACGACTTGGAGTATCGAGATCCTTCATCACAAAAATAGCGATATGAGAGATCGAGATGAGATCTGGATCGTCGGATCATTGGAGATCTCAACCATTGATCATGCTCAATGAAGTTCATAAGTTCATGAAATATGAAGTGCCTTTTGGCCCAGCCTGTGGTCACCACCAGTGGTCACGTGAGGGGAAGAAACTAGCAGTGCTAATATCCATCTCAGATTCTTAGCGATCACGACTTGGAGTTTCGAGACCCTTCATCACAGGAATGTCGAGATGCGAAATCACGAAATTCAAATTCTATTTAGTGCTCGGTCACAACTAGTGGGCATATGAGATAAATGTGAAATCCTACTGATTTAATCCAATGGTGTTGATTAATTGGAATCTTGATCGAAGGGTTACTATCTCACCTCACAGCTAATCGATCATTTACGATTCAGTTAGCAGAACTGAATCATGGTTCTTGGACGTTTGGCGATTCAGTTGCTGTGCATTTTTTCCCAAGAAGATTCGAGGTGTAACTGCAGAGGAAGTGGTTAAAAGAAACATGCAGTGACTGTGCATGGTTGGCTGTTCTAAAGGAAAAATGAATTGAACTATAGGAAAGGGAAAATTACAGTATGCACAATGTGAGATCAAACTTAAAGATGAGTAACAGATGAGGCTTGAGTGAGAGAAGCAGAGAAAAAGTGGAGTGGTAGTGAACAACCTGATGAGAAGAACCGTGGCAATGTGAAGAGAATGTAAAGGTACTGTGCATGGAGGATGAAGAAGGTGCACAGATAGTATAAATACGCAAAACAGAGAAGAGATGGATGTTTTTGTGGAGAGGAATTACACATAGGAAATAACATGTTGTGGGCAGGAGCTGAAATACACAGAAGAGGCGTAATTCATAGAATCAAAATAAGATGCAAAGCATAAAGCGTATTAGAAGAAAAGAACAGAGATGCATAGATGAGACAGTAAAAGAAGGTTGAGGTGCACTTATAGAGAAAAACAGAAGATCAGAAAGTGCAAGAAGATGTAGGTAGAGAGACACTGATATAGGAGAGCAGAGCAACATAGCAGAACAGTGATAAGCCTGGTAAGCCAATGACAACTACTGAATCACTATAATAAGTTTCAATAGAAAATATTTATAATCAAGGTGGTAGGGAGGTTTTAGGGAGGACTGTTGTCCTCAGAGGTTCAAGTGGGTGCTTCAATACAGGGAGTTGTAGCTTCCATCTGGTTGCAGCCATAAAAACCAGGGTGGTAGGGTGGTGCAAAAGAGAAATGTTGTTCTCTATTATATAGGTTGGTGCCTGTGTGACTAGAAGTTGGTGCTTCCATCCAGTTGGTGTTGGAACACTTAGGGAGTTGGTGATTCCTTCTAGTGGGTTCTAGAGAAACCAAAGAGTTGGTGCTCTCAAACAAGTTGGTGCTTGTATAAGTGGAAGTAGGTGCTTCCATCCAGTCAGTGCTAGAACACTCAGGGAGTTGGTGCTTCCTTCTAGTGGGTGCTAGAGAAACCAGAGAGTTGGTGCTCTCAAACAATTTGGTGCTTGTATAAGTTAAAATAGGTGCTTCCATCCAGTCGGTGCTGGAACACTCAGGGATTTGGTGCTTCCTTCTAGTTGATGCTAGAGAAAACAGAGAGTTGGTGCTCTCAGCAAGTTGCTTCTTGCAAAACAAAGGTTGTAGCCTCATAATGAGTTGGAGCTCATATGTATGATAATTTACATAATGTAAAGATTACTTATCATACCAAGAAGAAGATGTTTTTACCCTTTATGGATTTCCTCAGGAAATATTTGTCTCTGTATATTTCATATGTGTGGCTGATGTCAAATGTTCTATTGCTTACCTCTCTGCATTACTGTGATTGTCATTGAGTGCTCTGTAAAGAGTTTAAAATAAGCATAATTGTTTAAGCACGATGATAACTAATTCACCCCCCTCCCTCTCAGTTGTCCAACAATTGGTATCAAAGCCGGTTCCTTTTACCAAACGGTAGATCTGTAAGCTTAAACATGACAAGTCATGAAGGGACTTCAGTCACTAAGCCTCCTTTGTTTGATGGAACAAATTTTTCCTTCTGGAAGGTTAGAATGAGAACATACCTAATGGCCTTAGGTGCTGATGTTTGGGATGTAGTAGAGACTGGATACATAAAACCTGTTGTACTAGCTTCCAGGGATGATAAGTTAGAATTTAGATTTAATGCTAAGCGAATGAATGCTATCTTGAATGGACTTGCAGAAGCCAAGTTTGTAAAGGTAATGCATCTTCAAACTGCCAAAGAAATGTGGGACAAACTCATTAGTAGCTATGAAGGAAATGAGAAAGTAAAAGATGCCAAACTTCAAACACTTAGGATGAAGTTTTAACAATCAAAGATGAATGAAGATGAAATAGTTAGCAAGTATTTTTTAAGAGTTGAATAACTTGTGAATTACATGAAGGGTCTTGGTGAGAACATTGAAGAATCAATTTTAGTTCAAAAGATTTTAAGATCTTTTCTTGATAAATTTAATCCAAAAGTCTCTCCAATAGAAGAACTAAATGATCTTAAAACTCTATCGATTGATCAACTCCTAGGAACTCTAACTGCATATGAAATGAGAATCAACAAAGATAAATCCATTACTACAGAATAATGTTTTAAAGAAAACCAGAATATTGATTCATATTTAGATGACTTTGAGGCAAAATTTGTGAGAAGGTTAAATAAAGGATCAGGAAAATATCAAGGCAAGATTCCCTTCAAATTTTTTAACCATGGTAAGATAGGTCACTTTGCAAATAAGTGTCCACACAAGAAGAAGGACTAGAACTCTGAAGGTGAAGAGAAGTACAAATCCAAAATATTTGATAGAAAGAAAAGTTTATGTGTAGACAATGATGATGATCCTTTAGATGATGAAGACAATGAATCTTCTATTGGAAATAAACTAAATGACTTCATGCTTATGTCCAAAGAGGATTATGATAATAAAATCATAGGAAGTGAGGCTAATGAATAAGAATATGTGGTTGATATGGAAGGAGAACTGATCAGTGCACTGGAAGAGATTGACAGACTCATAATTAAGAACATAAAGAAAAAACAATTACTGATACAGTTTGAGAAAGACAGTAAACAACCTGACAAAGACTTTGCCCTGCTAAAAGTGTAATTATAAGAGGCAAAGAAAATCAAGGACATTCTAAAACAACATTTATCACAAAAGAAGGCAATATGTAAAGCTATGGAAGAAGAAGTAGTGAAAACTAGGAAATAATTGGAGAAGTTTCAAGCCTTGTATCATCAGAATCTGTCAAGTATCAAAGCCTCAGAAGGATTATCCACCATTCTGAATCAGCAAAGGAATCGAAATCTGAAAACAAGTTTGGTTTATGAAGAGGGATCAAGTAGTGGTCATCCAAGAAACAAAGACTTCATCAATTTTGTCAAATCTACAACCAATGGCGACAACAAACCTGCAGAAACAAAGGAAGATAATCAACCGCCCAAGAGGAGTAAAGAAAAAGGTGCCAGAACTGAATCTGTAGAACAAGGAAATAATACACTCCCTACTCAAGGAAATCATCAGCATGGAAGAAATTGATTTTCTCAAAGAAGACAACCATTTTCCAGGTACAAAGAATTTTTCTATGGATATTGTTTGTATTGTTCTAACTTTGGTCACAAAGCTGTAAATTGTTCCTTAAGACTTAGACATGAGCAATTAAGATTTCCAAGGAATACATATCTTCCACAACAAAGAATGATACAACCAAGTAACAAACCATCACAGATTGCAAATTGTCAAATTAAGTCTAGAGACATACAACTGAGGAGGTCAAGAAATAATAAACAGTTAATGAGTAGACAGCGTGCAACAATAACTTTGACCTATTGAACAATGAGATTGAATGATATAACTATCACAACTTTGGCCACAAATCTATAAACTGTCATCTGAAGAATTACAAATCAGATCCAAGGATAAAGTTCTTAGATAGAAAGACCAGCACATGGAAAAGGAAAGATAGTGAAAAATTTGGTCTAGAACTTTCAACTCAAAAACAAAAGGCCTCCGAGAATATAGATAGTGGATGTTCCAAACACATGACTAGAGACAAGGATAAGCTTTTGTCCATAAGTAAAAGAAAAATAGGAAATGTGATCCTTGAAAATGATGAACCATGTAAATTCAAGGATAGAGGGATGGTGATTTTGAGTAATGACAAAGGAGATGCCGAGTACGTTCTACTTGTAGATGGTCTGAAACATAATTTGATCAGTACAAGTCAAAAGTGTGACAGAGGCAGTGAAGAGGTGTTCACGTCCAAAGAGTGTAAGGTAAATGTAAACTCAGGA
This sequence comes from Picea glauca, assembly GCA_000966675.3. Classification (NCBI taxonomy): domain Eukaryota; kingdom Viridiplantae; phylum Streptophyta; class Pinopsida; order Pinales; family Pinaceae; genus Picea; species Picea glauca. The sequence continues at coordinate 47,636 of JZKD02S1730056.1, read as the reverse complement.
CAAGTGGTGAATAAAGGCATACGGGAAAATAATGATGTTGATATTGAATCCTCCCCTGCAAGTAAAGAAGAAGGCACAGATACAATAAAAGAATGTTCAGTTAACATCTATCCCATGGAAGTAGTAGAAGAAGAATAATGTCATAAGATGGAAGCTGAAGTTTTGAAGGTTGAGAAGTCAATCACCCAAATCAATTTCTTAAACACCTCCACGACCTTGGATAAGCTCTTGGATAGTCAGAGATCACCAAATGAAAAATCTGGTATTGGAAACAACAGGGAAGAAATCAGTACTCCTAAGAAACTTGGTACAGGTCCTTCGTCTATGAAAAAGAAAAGCAGGTATGAGAGTGTTTGTAGCGGTTTTTTCTTGTGATTGAATATGATCATAAAAGCCTTGGATTGTATGCATCATGGAAGAAAAATGAAATTGCAGTAATAGAGATCGATGAGAATCAATGGGGAGATCCAAGGGTTATTTAAAAAGTCCAAGCTACAATTGCATAGTGTTCAAGTAGGATAATGATATTCACAGCAACAACATTTTGATGTACAAAATTATATACATGACACTCTGTAGAGATAACAAGAGGAAAGACCTTGTCAGGTAAAGCTAATCTTTTTAGAAACATAGGAGGAGAACTATCAGAAATAGAGAGAGAACAGTGATAGGGGGAGTCATCCAATTATGACAAGAAAAGGTTGATGAAGAAGTCCCAGTAAGAGAGGTGAGAAATATTGAGTCTGCTACAGAAGACACAGTTCAAGATGAATATGAACAAGTCCAAGAATCAGAAGGAGAAGACTCTGGTGTAGATAAAAATATTTTGCAGGCCTCAAATAAGAGAGTCCATCTTGTCAGGGGGAGTTTGTGCTGGTTCAATATCTGATACCTCCTAAAAATAATGCAACATCTCAGGGGGAGCGTGTTTTCTTTGAAATTGATGTCAAAGGGGGAGAAAAGGAGTGGTCTGGATTGGATGCTACAGTTGGAGGTCCAAACAGATTAGCGCAGTCATTTAGGATTTCCATCAATGCCAAAAGGGGAGATTGTTGGCATGTTTACAGGCAGAGTGTTCTTATCATTGATGGCAAGATCATAGTGTGTAGTGATGGAAAAAAAGGAACAATGTAAGCTCAGGAGGATTAGCATATAACTCATTGATGGAAAGATCAGAGTGTGCAACGATGGAAAAAAAGGAACAACGTAAGCTCAGGAGGATTATCACAGAGTCTCACACAGTGCGTAGGTGTGCACCAGAGATGAGGTTAACTCATTGTCAAATCTCAAGAGAGATAGTGTACTCATGATCTTAGACAGATCAAAGGTCAAGGTATTTGACACTTAGAAATTATTTCAAGTCAGGAGGATGTGTAAGATTGACAGGAGAAGCGACAATGATCATTGGATCCCATTGAGAATTACTGATGACCATCAGATCTGAATTCATATAGGTTGAGCGCATAGATGGAGGAAAGATCTTGGGTGTTAGATCTGAGGGTGGGGTCTGAACGTCATTGGATCAAGGAGAACATGCACATTCTGTAAAGTGCAAGGTGAAGCGGGCTTACAAAATCCTAAAAGAAGGAGGACCGTCCATCTTCGAGTAAGACATGTGGTCACAGATCATCATTTTGCTAACTAAAAGGTCAAAGGAAGGAAGTTCTCTAACCTCACAACTCGCGATATGAGAATTTGTGATAAGATCTGGGCCATCAAATATGGAGTAATTATGAAGGACCAACAACCATTATATATGGTGAAGCTGCAAGGAGGATAAGACCAAGAGCCATCCAACTCTCCAAAATTGTGAAGGAATCCTGGTTGTCCATTGAGGAAAGTCGTGGATCATTGGTTCCATAGAACATATTGAGAAAGATCATCATTTCGCTAACTGGAAAGTCAAAGGAGCGAAGTGCTCGTTTGATTGGCGAGTGGTCATATCTCAAGGTCACATCGTCGAAGGATTAAGGGAAGGAGATAATTGCTAAGCTCCATCTCAACATTTGCAACTTGGAGTATCGAGACCCTTCATCACAGGAATCACGATATGTGAGATCAAAAAAATATCTGGACTGTCAGATCACCAAGGATTGTGGACCGTTGATTAGGCATTAAAAAGGCTCGTGAAGTGGAGAAATTACAATAATATCTGGATCGTTGATCCAAGAAGGGCACGTGGTGATATATAAGAGAACGACAGAAACACCAATATGCGAAATTGTGAAACGCTTTTTGGCGCAGCCTGTGGTCATCGCCGGTGGTCACATGAGGGGAAAAAGCTAGCGGTGCTAAGCTCCATCTCAGAGTCTCGACGATCGTGACTTGGAGTATCGAGATCCTTTATCACAAGAATCGTGATATGCGAGATCACGATGAGATCTATACCGTTGGATCATTGGATATCTCGATTGTTGATCAGGCTCGATGAAGTTCATAAGTTCACGAAATACGAAACACCATTTGGTGCAGCCTGTGGTCATCGCCAGTGGTCACATGAGGGAAAGAAACTAGTGGTGCTAAGATCCATCTCGGAGTCTCGGTGATCACGACTTGGAGTGTCGAGACCCTTCATCACAAGAATGCCGAGATGCGAAATCACGAAATTCAAATTCTATTTAGTGCTCGGTCATAGCTAGTGGGGATATGAGATAAACACAAAATCATGTGAATTTAATCCAATGATGATGGTTAATTGGAATCTTGATCGAAGGGTTACTGTCTCATCTGATAGGTAATCGATTAGTTAATATTCAATTAGCAGAACTGAATCATGGTTCTTGGACGGTTGGCAATTTAGTTGCTGTGCATTTTTGCCCAAGAAGATTTGAGGTGTAACTGCAAAGGAAGTGGTTAAAAGAAACATGCAGTGACTATGCGTGGTTGGATGTTCTGTAGGGAAAATGAGTTGAACTGTAAGAAAGGGAAAATTATAGTGTGCGCAGTGTGAGATAAAACTCAAAGATGAGTAATAGATGAGGCTTGAGCGAGCGAAGCAGAGAAAAAGTGGAGCGATAGTGAACAACCCGATGAGCAGAACCATGGCACGATGAAGAGCATGCAGAGGCACTGTGCATGGAGGATGAAGAAGGTGCACAGATAGTATAAATACGTAGAATAGAGAAGATATGGATGTTTTTGTGGAGAGGAATTACACACAGGAAATAGCATGTTGTGGGCATGAGCTGAAATACACAGAAGAGGCGTAATTCATAGAATCAAAATAAGACATAGAGCATAAATCGCAACAGAAGAAAAGAACAAAGATGCATATCTGAGACAGTAAAAGAAGGTTGAGGTGCACTTGTAGAGAAAATAAGAATATCAGAAAGCACAAGAAGATGCAGGCAGAGAGACACTGATATAGGAGAGCAAATCAACATAGAAGAATAGTGATAACCTTGGTAAGCCAATGACAACTATTGAATCACTATAATAAGTTTCAGTAGAAAATATTTATAATCAGGGTGGTAAGGAGGTGATAGGGAGGATTTTTGTCCTCAGAGGTTAAAGTGGGTGCTTGAATACAGGGAGTTGTAGCTTCCATCTGGTTGCAACTAGAGAAACTAGGGTGGCAGGGTGGTGCAAGGGAGAACTGTTGTTCTCTATTATATAGGTTCGTGCCTGTCTAACTAGAAGTTGTTTCTTCCATCCATTTGGTGCTGGAACACTCAGGGAATTGGTGCTTCCTTCTAGTGGGTGCTAGAGAAACCATAGAGTTGGTGCTCTCAAACAAGTTGCTGCTTGTATAAGTGGAAGTAGGTGCTTTCATCCAGTTGGTGCTGGAACACTCAGGGAGTTGGTGCTTCTTTCTATTTGGTGCTAGAGAAAACAAAGAGTTGGTGCTCTCAGCAAGTTGCTGCTTGCAAAACAGAGGTTGTAGCCTCACAATGAGTTGGAGCTCATTTGTATGATAATGTACAGAATGTAAATATTACTTATAATACCAAGAAGAAGAGGTTTTGACCCTTTATAGGTTTCCTCAAGAAATATCTGTCTCTATATATTTCATATGTGTAACTGATGTCGAATGTTCTATTGCTTACCTCTCTACATTATTGTGATTGTCATTGAGTTCTTTGTAAATATTTTAAAATAAGCATAATTTTTTAAGCACGGTGAAAACTGATTCACCCCCCCCTCTCAGTTGTCCAACATGTCCTCACTCATAAAAATAAAAATGGAGAAGAGCTCCCCATAAATATTATGAGAAAAACATTACAGAACTCTGAGTTGAGGTATTCAGAACTCGAGAAACATGCTTTGGCTATTGTAAAAGTTGTGGCACACTTTCAGACTTATATACTAAACTCTCATGTTATTTTCTATGTCCCCTCATCCCCATCAAGATGATCCTAAATCAACAGTTGAGGGATAGAAAATGGTCCAACTAGTTAGCAAAAATTCAATAGTATGATATCAATATCAAACCATTGAAGGCAATAAAAGGATAAGGATTATGCAAGATTATGGCGAATGGGGACTCAGTTGATGGAATAATTTCAATATCAGTAGGAAAAACCATTAACTGATTCAAAACGGTATGGAGATATCATATTCTATTTAAGATCTACTAAATTCCCTATTACAATCAGTTCGAAGAAGCAAAGAAAAATCAAGATGAAGGAAACCCCATACATATTGATTGTTGATATACTTTTCAGAAGAAATTTAAATGGAATACTACTGAGATGCGTCGATGAGAATCACGCTCCAACACTGATCAAATATTTCCATGAGGGAATATGCGGTGGACACTTTGCACCCACTGAAACTGCTCACAAAATAACCAGAGCAGGATTCTACTGGTCGTCAATATTCAGGGACTCGCATGCCTCAATAAGAAGATTTTTGTCATCCTAGCAGTTCTCAGGAAAAATGAAGAAAGATGCGATGCCTCTGCAGTTGATTGTGGTGGAAAACCCATTTTACTAATGGGGACTTGATGTCATTGGGCCAACTAATTTGAAATATAGCAAAGGGAACATGTGCATTCTAAGAACTATTGATTATTTCACAAAATGACCAGAAGCGATGGCGCTGAAGAAGGTCGACGCTGCAGAATTGATTGGATTCCTCAAAGACAAGATTTTGTTGAGGCTTGGTGTCCCTAATAAATTTATCACATAAAATGGTTTGATCTTCATTGGGTCAAAATTAATGGAGTTTTGTGGAAAATATGGGGTCATTATTGGTCAATATTCAAATTATTATCCACAAGCAAATGGCCTTGCCGAATCCATGAAAAAAACACTTGTGAAGATATTGAAGAAAATTGTTAATGGAAACCATAGAAATTGGCACTTGAACCTGACAGAATCATTATGAGAAAGAAGGACAACCCTGAAAGATAGTAACAAGATGACTTTGTATCCATTGGTCTATGGGAAAGATGAAAAAATGCCTATTAACCTCGAGCTTAACACATTGATATCTGTGGTTAATAATAAAGGTACAAAAGACACTTCACCTACTTAGAAAAAGGATCAATCAATTGCTAAAGATGGAGGAGGAATGAAGAAAATCCCTGAAGGGAACTTCTCAGAGGCAATAGATCATCAAAAAATATTTTGATCAAAGAACAACTATGAAGAAATTTCAGAAGGGAGAACTGGTACTACTTTGGAACAAAACCAAGGAAAATCCATCCATGCACACAAAGTTTGAAGCACTCTGGATCGGACCCTATGTCGTCAAAAATATATTGGGCTTCAACTCATACATTCTCCAAGACATTAAAGGAAAAAGGTTCATGTTTCCTATCAATGGGAAACATCTATAAGGTTTCTTCTCCTAACACTTTTCATTCTCATTGTACATAATTTTATTTCTAGTTTGTATGTCCTTAATCTAACTCCATAACCCAATGGGAAGAAGCACCTGGTCATGAGAGATTATGGATTCTTGAAAACCCACAGGGGGTCATCATCCCATAGTTGGAGTCTATTGTTGAGGTCATTTTCCGCTTCCATAAAGAAAAAATTACGTCCTCTTTTATATTCTCCTGAATTATTTTCTCCCTTTCTTTTGCCCCTTCTACACTTACCCATTTTTCCCTTATTTTTTTCCCTCTTACTATCCCATTCTAGTTCAAATTCTTAGTTACATTTTAGACCGTGGGTTCCCGGGTTGGAGGACTTACAATTTCTCACCTCCATATGAAAATTCACATCACGAGTCCGACCGAACTCTGTGTTGTTCCATACTTAGTCGATTCTACGATTGCGTGGGTTCTCGGGTTGACGGGATCGAGCTTTCATGTTCCCATTTTCCGTGATAGACACATTGCACCAAAGAGTTCCATGATATACATTTTGATCATCATACTCCCTGAAATTCCTAAGTGTCACTCTGCCTACATGAGTCCATCCAACCATCACGCCATCCCACACTTAGCCAGTTTTGTGCCTCATACCATCACAAGCTCTTGTGTTCGCGAGTTGTCGGGTTCACAAAAATTGAAACTTACATATTTCCCCTGTCCATCCTCTCCACCCTCACACCTTTCCCAATGCACAATTACTATACTTTTAATGAAAATAACTTAACATTCAGGTTCGAAGGCATGGGCATTAATAAGAGAGAGGCTTGAGGAAACCTCCTATTAAAGCACATTAAAACAATATTTACAGAGGTTTATATCATCTCCCTCCAACGTTCATTCCTAACATAATTTGGAGCAAGGGAACTTTCTTGTCAACTTAAGGAAGAAACTCGACAATATTCTATGGAGATACACTAAATATTTTTGGGCGTGAGGATCAAAGTTTTTAGTAGTCCAGGGAATATTCCAATTATTCATCCCCTTCTTCCTAGAAGGAAATAATATGAACATCTAGAATTGTGTGCGCAAGGTGTGTACTGAAAGTTTTTTATTGTAACAATTTGGTCACCTGGTGCATTGAGAGATACATTCCAATCCAACAGACCATCCATTTGTGGGACCATTCCTCTTTGTCTCTGTCACCCCTGGTTTTCTGTAAGATGTTGAGGCTTCCCCAACCAACGCTCACCTTCAAAGGTGAATATTGCACAGAGTTATTAAAAAATCATGACAATGGAATCGACCTATTACCTAAACTCCTAGAGAACCTAGAAGTCACCCTTGAGGACATCACGAGATTGCAGGTTGGCTCATTTAAAAATCCCTTCCAAAAAATTGCAGGGCTTTTTACGAGGATAACAGGATAGGAAACCATAGCCAACATATCTCAAATGATTCTTTACATTCTTTATTTTACGGTCAAGTAATAGGCCATCTTCGATTGGTGTAGGTTAATTACCATTTAAATCTATTCCCAATTGGTGCAATACAAGAAGGAGAAGAAATTCTTTATGTCATTTTATTTGGTTTCCGTGACAACACATTGCTATCAGTTCCCAAGATTATCTGTATGCAAGAAGGTAAAATGTGAATTCGACCCAGTAAACTTCTGGTATAAAACATTGTGGAGGCACAAGGCCTCCCAACATTTTTACGAAGACTTTAATGATTTTTTCTCAGTTTTTAAAGAATTTTTGTTTCGAAAGAACACTCCCTGGATGTTTGACCATGTGACTAAGTTCCTGGATAGGAAGGGGACACTAGAAAAAATGGAAAATTATAACCTTATAAGGATTTTTGGATCCAAAAAAAATCTTTCTTTCCTTCTGTGCCACATATATGACAAGATGTTTGTCATTGTGATAACCAGGCAATACACCTACTAGTTTCATTTTTTCCATGAAAAGAGAAAAAAACAATTCATACCTCTTCCTTGGAAAGTTGGGGATTTCATATTCAGAAATATGAACAAGATTGATGAATTCACGTGCCACTTCCACAACCTCAATTTAAAATATGTTGAAAAAGTAAAAGGGTTTGACCCTAGTGTTATTTTTGTAGAACATCTATTGGTTTTTGGTTTCAACAATTCTTTAATTAACACTATTTTGAATGAATATGGAGACAATGCCTCAGGAACTCTGTCTCATGACATCGATGACCTGGAGACAATACTCAACACCAATGACTCGTACAAGCATAGAGGAAAAGTTCCAAGTGAGAAAAGTTCCCAATTCCCGACTGTCACACCAAAGAGTACAACATCTCAGAGAAGAGCTCCAATGACCTACCCAAGTAAGAAATCCACCCACAGTTCTTCAGGCGAATGAGGAGATAAGAACCTTCCTTATGGAAAAATTAAAAGTTCTCATAAAATTCACTTGAGGAAGAAACGGAAAAACATTGTTCAAGAAGAGGAGTGATGTCGAGGAGAAAGTGATATCCATAATCTCTCCATAGAGGATATGGAACTTGGAATTGACATTGAGAAACTATTCCACAACATCATCCAGATAAAGAAAATGTCTCACTAGAACCCTCATATGGAAATAATTGAGACTGAGAACTTCGACGAAGACGATTCTTTTGCATTTCAGAGCACTGTTTTTGAGAGAGAATCCAAAAATTTTATTATTGAGAAAAGAGATGTAAAGAATAAGAAGGGGAAATCTCGTTCATATATTAACCTACGGAACATGCAGCCTACCCAAATTTCCCAGATACATCGAGAAACTAGAGATGCTCTAGAAATTTCTATTGAAGGACTTGAAGTGGAGAATGTTAGGTTAAAGGAGTGAATCAAATAATTGGAGGAAGCTTTAATGCCCCTTCCAGTACTTGCTAGTCCTTTAGCAATGATCGGGCCTACCACACCCACAAAAAATCTAAAATGATCGCCAAGCCTTCTCATATAATCCTGAGGCTATGTGGAAAAAGAATATCAAGAAAATAATGGAATTAATAATAGAGGCTTGGGATGTGTCAAAGAACATGGTCTCTTTTGGAATGAGACCACACGCTTTTCATGAATATCTGCAAGAAGATTTGAAAGATGAGCAAGGTTTCTACCTCGATGTCGTTGTACCATTTGGTGTTCAAGTTAATAATATGAAATAATTGATAAGAAGAGAGGAGGATCTCCTTTCTCCAAACCTAATAAAACAACTGAACACATGCTGGAAGGAAAAGGTAAAAAACATGAATGGTATTGTTCACGCATGTAGCCAGGACATAACTAGAAGAGAGGAATTATTCAAGAAGATAACTGAGATAGATCTAACTGGCAACACCAATGAGGTCCAAGACCCGAAATTCATAATCAAATCATTGTTCTTAACCAAGAAAGAATTTGATTAACAATTTGAGATCTTTAAAGGGTTGTCACTTGAAAAATTCTATGGCTTTCTTGAATATGGTGAAGATGACATGGAAAACTGGCTAATTGATTATTCGATCAAAAATCAAGTTATTGAAGAAGAATTAGGAAACATTTATATTGATCTAAGGGACTTGTAAGGTGAACTCTTCAATATAAAATTCCGGCATGAAATCAAGGTGGCACCAATGAGGAGATACATCGAGGAGTGGTTCAAAAAGGCTGTCGACAATCTCACCAATGAAAGGCTAAGGATGATTGAGATGGTTCCTTTAACCACCGAGGAAATCCATAAAATTACATCAGCGATCAAGTGACAATGAAGGATATACCATCATAGTAAGTTTATACAGATCACATCATTCTATCTTTATCAAGCTCTTCATCCAATTACTCCACCTCTTTAAATAGAAAGGTTTAATCGAAGACTAATATTTTCCTTTTTCTTCTTTCTAGGTCTTGATGTCTTCCGCCACTCACTTTCTTGTTTTTACAAAATTCATTATTATAAATATTTGATTTATGGTTCGTGGGAGCCCCAATCCTAGTCATTATGACAAACACATTTTAATTTTATAGAATATGTATTGAACTATATATTTTTTAGAAATTTGAAGAAATATATTTTGGGAACAATATCGATCGTACTTTGTAACCCAGTTTTTTCTAAATATAAATTATATAAGGTTGATCTATCGTTATCTCCCTTTGATATGCCCATGTATTACTCTATCAAAGTTCTCTTGTGCATGCAGATAATTTTCTTTTAGTTTTTTTTTTTGACCAAAAATTTCTACCCTTACTATGATGGATGTGAGGAATTATGTTTATTTACATTAAATGTATGGATGTTTGTGTGTTTCCTGGTCCATTCTCAAGAACTCTCTTTTAAAAGAAAAATAAAAATATATTCCATTTTATGTTATATTTATTCTATTTTCCTTTGACGGACTTCTTTGAAATTCCCACATTTTATAAATCTCAGAAATAGGAGTAAAACCTCTATAAAAATGCAGGAGGATTCACATCCTCATGAGGTTTTCATTTCGGTCATGACATATTCAAGCGTCAACAAGGACTTTGAAAATCTTCTCTTATTTTATTTTTAAAATGGTTAGAGGGGAAAATTCCGAAGGAATTTGGTGCTTATCCTCCATGCATCGTCTCTAGATCCAATGGATGTGAGCGGTATGTCCCTTCCCAAACTATTCCAATGGCTCAAGTTTAATTTTCGTGTTCCCAAACCAATGGTGACTGCGACCTATTTTCTCTTATGTTTTTCTTAAACAACTGTACCTCATGATATTCAAAAAATGACAAAGGTATTCTCTTGGCACTCAGGGGAACTTTTAACTTTGAATTTTTTCCCTTTAGACAACATTTCCTCTCGACTTTCTTCTATAACCACTTGTACGACCCATATAGGCTCAGTGCTGAAACCATGGGCTCTGATACCAATTTGTAACGTCCCCGACAACCTAGGCCGAACCCCGCTACCTAAAACATTATCTCTAATGCTCTGATACCAGATTGTAACATCCTCAGACTTACATCCTGGGTCATTCCACTTGGAGTAAATACAAAACAACTTCTCACTATTCTCTGATACCAGATTGTAATGTCCCCCAACCACCCTTGCTAGGGTAAATGCCACTAAATCAAAACCAATTGTTCTGAAATGGTTGTAATACACCTAACAACCTAGGTCGGTCATGCAACTTGAAACTATCATTCTATGATATACATATATACATATCTAATGAAATTTTAAAATAGACACAAACTTTCTATTCATACACATATTCATGTGAAAGAGACAATAGCACACACATGCAATAGATGCATAACACATGTACAATATATACATAACACAATTAACACATATTTGATACTTATTTTTTTATGAGAATACCACCGACTACATGAAGACCTTCCAAGAACCTCCCACCCTTAGACCATGTTTCTCCAAGCTATCAACAGTGGGTGACCTCCAATATGGGACTAAAATCCACCCAGGGAAAAGGAATTTGAGGCTAGGATGAGGCTATGGGAAAATTCACAATGAAAGAATAAGGATTCTCTCCAAGGAGCCTACTTACACCGAATTCCAATACAGTCTCATTCCCCACATGCCTGTCCCACCCTGGGAATATGCACCTTCACTATTCCACAATCCATCGATTGCTCCAGTTCCATTCTAGGGCTTCAACAACATGCCATATCAAGAATTCTCAGAGCTCTGTAGATGATGCTAGAATCCCTCCAGGAGAAATCACTTCCCCAACAAACTCTCTCACCTGGAGAGAGTTTCTCACAGTCCTGAAAAACTTGCTTCTTCAACCATGGGCCTGAAAACCCGCCTCTTCAAACCACAACATAAATATCAGGTAAGGAAAGGACAACCAAACAAAATACAGAGGGTCAAAATGGTAGGAATGTCCCTTTCAACATTCCCATTCAGTGCGTTCCTGAAATGGACAATGGAGGCATGGATTGTGAATGAACTTGTGAGGAAAAATGGCAATCAAAGGTCAATGCTCAGAATTGTCATAGTGAGAATGGTGAGAGTGGTCAGAGTGAAAAATCATGAGAGAGCCAGAATGGTGAGAGTCGACCCCCACAATGGTGGAAATTCCCACATAAATCTACATGCATATTGGGTGACACTTCCCATTTATCCAATAACAACTTGTCTCTCCAGGAGCTTGTTCCTCTCCACTTGGATTTTTTTCCTCTCCCCAAAGGAACTTAGGATAAATGGGTTTATTTCCCAGATTTAGTATTCCAGGAAATACATTATAATATTTCCTTGGGTTAAGCCCTCAATATTAGCCCCTCTTTTCTATCCTCTCATGCCCATCCCTTTCCTTACCCAAGGGAGCTTAGTCCCCCATAACTCTTTCTTCATGTTTGGTCTACACATAGGGATGTATTTTTATTAATAATCTTCATAATTAGATATACAAAAATAGGCACTATGGCCTTATCATTTAGGATCTCTGTCCTAATAAACACATAAGCCTCCTAGATTATAAATAATTGTTTGAACAACCTATAACATCACTAAGAATCACTACGATTCAAAAGGGGCTTGAACTTGGGGTATTACACCCTCCCTTATCCATTCATCACATATTTTTTTTGTTGTGTGGGAGTTTTTGGAAGCACTGCACATTGGTAAAAGGTGTGTTCCCTCTCTGGAAGTGAGGTCATTTGTGTTGATATGCCCTCCAAAAAAACATATGTGTCCTCACTTGAATTGAGTTTCTATTACTGAGTGCGCCCTCCAAAAATGATTTTAAGTGTTTTTTTTAAGTTTCCTTTTCCATTCAGATCAATTGGTATTAGAGTGTGTTCCTTGGGGAAGTTTCCACACAAAGAGAAGAAGGAGAAGAACGATTTTCATCCACAAGATTCACAATTTTTTTTTTGGATCTTCAAATCATTCTTCAGGCTCTTTCTTAGAGCATCTTGATCACCCTTCTCAGGGTTCTTTTGCACCTTTGCATTGGTGCAACAATTGTTCCCTTCTCAGCGTTAATCATGTTCCGTCCTCAGGGTCTCTTATGTTCTTACAAACCATTATGCCTCGAAGAGAAGTCTCCACTGATGAATTCATTTTAGCCACATAAAGTCCCATTGAATAATTCATGATGGCTCTCCATGAACTACTTCGACTCCAACAATGCCAGACTCTAACAACCATGCAACTAGACACCTGTTTTCAATTATCCAAGTTCGTTGGACAAATTAATGGAGAGACGATCGATTCTTAGATCTGTAGCTTCTCCACATACTTCAAGCCTTCCCCTGAGATGGAAGAATCCACCAAATTTCAGATCTCCAACCTACAACTCGAATGGATAGTGAAAACTTGGTGGGACACTCAATTGGAAAATTCAAAATTGATTGTGGAGCTCAGTAGACCACATTCTCTGATGAATGGAAGTATTCATTCTTTGGATTTGTTCTGTCATGCATTGTGGGAACACTTCTACCCTCCAAGATATCTTCAAAATCTTCTCACCAAGTGGTTGCAACTTCACCAACTTTCCACTCAGTCAATACAAGGATACATCAACGTCTTATGGAAGTTTTGCATCCAACTCCATATCAATGAGAAAGATGAGATATTGATCATTAATTTTAATTCTGGTCTCTTGATACCTCTCCGACGAGAAGTAAATATTTTGGATAACGCCTCTCTGGACAAGGCATTATTACAAGCTTTGGATGTATAAAGAAAGGTGGTTCCTCGCATATGATACCCGCCAAATAAAACCTCGGTTGATAATCTGACACCTTCCCATCTACAATATTACCCCTCTTCTTCTTCTACGCCCAAAAACTCGGTCTAGTTTACTTTTCACAAGACCAACTCCCACAAATCTACAGACTACCAAGCCCTTAAAAATATCTGCAACAATAAGACCTTGCGTATAGAGTTCAATCCCGCATAATTTACCGAAATACCAGGGACAATTTCTATAACCAACCCCACCGAAGTCGACCCTTCCCTCATTTTCATGACTACACCAAAACCAGGTTGCCCAAAAATTCCCTTCTTTACTCACACCTTCCAAATTAAATATGAATCTTATTATCGACATTGGAATTCAAAATAATGTGGTCTCCCAAGACTTATTCCAACATATCCAACTCCCCACCACATGACACCTTGATCCCTATCAGCTTGGTTGAGTATAGAAGGGTGGTCCTCGCATCACATCGCTTGATGTTGCGTCGTCACTTTCACCATTTTACCCTTTTTTGAAATTGTGGTATGTGATGTGTCACCATTAGATTATGCTAATGCCCTTCTCAGTGTTCCATACTAACAAGACCAAAAATCTATGTATCATGCCAAGTATCATCAATACCAACTTAAACAAGAAAAATAGACATATGTGGTTACTTCATCATCTCCCACTTTCCAAACTCCATGTCCTAAGACCACAACCACTCACCAGATTATAAATAACAAGTATGTCTCTCTATGTTTGGTACTCCCTCTTAAACATGGTAACCTCACTAATATGGCTATGCCTGCTGTGTTCCCCCTGCTCCATGAATTTGCAAATGTGTTTCTCCCAGCCACAAGACTACCACCCTCCCGAGACATTTCCCATTCCACTGATCTCATCCCTAACACATCTCTTCCCAATGCACCATCTTATCGCCTGGATCCCAAGGAAGCCACCAAAATCAAATTCCAAATTGGCCAACTCCTCGAATCTGGCCACATTCAACCTTCCTCTCCCCCTTATGCATATCCTTCCTTCATTATTCCCAAGAAGGACACTTATGAATGGTATCTAGTTATCGATTACCAAGCCCTGAAAAAATCTACAATTAAAAGATAAAATTCCATACCTCAAATTGAATATCTACTCGACCATCTGGAAGGGGCCTCTTTATTCACAAATATAGATATGACTTTTGGGTATCATCAAGTGCACACGCAACTGACTAATGTATGGAAAATAGATTTCAATATCAAGTTTGGTCTTTACGAGTGGTTGGTCATGCCTTTAAGATTGACCAACACACTGGCCACTTTCATGTGGCTCATAAATGACATCTTCGAGCCACATATGGGTAAGTTTGTCATTATTTATCTTGATGATATTTTTATTTTCAGCAGGTCACGGGAGGAACATCTTCAACATGTGCGCACAGTGTTGGCATTACTGCAACAACATCAGTTTCAGGTGAAAGAAAATAAATCCTACTTTTCCCAAAATTCACTGCAATATTTAGGATTCATTTTGGACCATAAAAGGGTATGCTCATATCCCTCTCAGGTGAAATCTCTTTCTAAATGGCTAGCGCCAACTTCTACGCATCTTCTTAAAATTTTTATGGGAGGAGCCAATTTTCATAAACTTTTCCTCCCATTTCTCACAGTTGGGTTGCCCATTGCATCAATTAACAAATAAAGAGAATTTTCTATGGTATTTCGATGCACAACATCACTTTTAAAATTTTAAGGAAGCCTTATGTTCTGCTCCGGTCCTTTTCTTTCCAAACTTGGTCCAACCTTTTGAAATTGAGACAAATACTTCTCAATTTGTGATTGGCGCAGTACTTAAACCGAGAGGTCACCTAGTGGCATACCACTCTAAGACTCTTTTTTCCACAAAGCTCAACTACAATACATATGAAAAAGAATTCTACATTATGGTACAGGCGTTGAAGCACTGATGCCATTATATTTTCGGTAAAGAGACAAATCTGCACATTGACCATCACTCGCTCATGTTCATCAACTCGCAGAGTAAGATACAGGAAAAACGACATCTAAAGTGGGTATCCTACATCCAAAAATTTCATTTGGTCATTAAATACAAAAAGCGAGTCGCTAACAATATGGAAGACTTGTTAAGTTGGCCACCAACACAATTTATGAATATCTCAGTAGCCCAATATGTGACATAGGACAACTGGAAAGACATGTATGATGTAGATCCATCTTTAAATAGATCTGGGCAGTGTTACAACAACTTACAACCATCAATCAAACACCATTTCTAGACTATACCATTCGGGAGTGTTAGCACTGAGAATCAGCCTCAGAATACAATGATTATAATCCCAGTACCCATCGAATTATATGTAAATTTGAATGAGTGTTTAAAGGTCAAATGGACAACAATTAGAATAATAATGTTTTAAACTCAGAAATCTGGGCTAGCATGCACAAGCAATTGGGGTCTTGATCAAATTCAGTCAGTGAATGAGAGTAAAAGTGAATAGGAGGAAGACTTAGTGAGATATATGTAAAGGTATTAAATTGACATCAGGTCTTCAATAAGCCTAAGGAAGAAAAACTCAAAACACAAGAGCTTCTTGAACTGAAAGTTTAAAAAAACATTGAAGAACATCGTAGCAATATTATAATCTAGCATTCATTATAACAGAACTATAACAATCACATGTGGATATTTGAATCATGAAAAATTCAACACAAGAGGCAACAATATGATATAAGATAAAATTAATTCTATTAATAAACAAGTCTCAAGTCTAGTACATAACCAAAGAACCAGTCTTAGTAAAAACTATTACAATAATGAAGCCTCAACTCAACCATTCCAAACCTTCTACAAGATCTCTCTCCTTCCTTAAATAGAAAATAGCATACAAATATCCTTAGGAGGTCTAATCCCATTTCTTCCATTTGATTCTAAGCCTTGGATATAGGTGGAAACAATCAAAGAGACAAAAATCCAACAAACTGCTAATTTTCAGGAAATTGTTGGAATTCATTAATAAATTGTTTCCACCTCACTTCATGAGGTCTTTGATGGATCTATAACTTAGGTTTAGGTGTCCATTGATATCCAAATGATCCTTAATAATCCATTCTTATCCTCCTTGACAGGTGGCAACCTCCCAACAAGGTGAATATCTAAATAGTAACCGCTACAGGAAATTTTGTAGCGCTGCTATAAACCAATTTTGCACATTTCGTAGCACCACTTCCATGTCTAATATCTCTCAAACCATAACAAATTTTGAAAAACTTAGAGAGTTTTTTGTTATTTTTTATGTGGTGAACAAAACCCTCCTCCAGTTTTCAAAAATACCTTCCCAATTTTCATAATCCAAGTTTTAAGTTAGTCACTCAAAACTTACAAAAGCGTCCTTGCAAAATAACTCTGCACATTTCGTAGCACCAATCAAAAACAAGCATGTAGTTTTCATAGAACTGATCATGTTGTGCAATTCCTTAGCATCCATCCTAAATTAGCCTCTGCAAATTCGGTAGTGCCACACCTCAAATAGCCTCTATGGAATTGGTAGAGCCCATCATCAAAACAACTTTGTGTATTTTGTAGCGCTAGTGTTAAGTTCAGCTTAGGAGTTTTCGTAGCATATAAGGTAGAAAAATCACAGAACATACTACATAGTTGATTCTATAGCGCCATATTTGAAATAAATATGCAAATTCAGTAGCACACCTCCTTTGTTTCAGGAAAGTCTCCATTCGCATAAGCTTTCTCTTTAACGTGTGCATGGAGCTGGGATTTGGTATATGCATTAGATTTGGTAGATACGATATGTTTGACTTAGGACACTTGATCACACACCACCTTTGTCCAAAGAGATTAATGGGAAATTTTCAAGGCTCGATGATGAATTGGGAAGCTATGACCATAGGCAAAGCACCAAAGGAATTTGGCAAATGTAACACAAAATTTATGAAGGCACTTAAAAGTTTGATGGTTGGTTCTTGAGTGCTAACATTGGCTCCAACTGGGATGGAGGCCTCCCTATGAGGCTTCCAAGAACTTTACAATTTCCAGTTGCCTTATCTATTGGGCTATGGAGTCATCTGTGTAACCAACATCTAAATAATGTCAAAAAAATCCACTTATTCAAGAAACTGAAAGACTCACTAGAAACTGAATGATATCAATGCTCAGGAAGTGAGGTTATTACCTATGCTACCCTAACCAGATCGATTACTTGCTCAAGTAAAGGAAAATTTCTAGATTAACCATTCAAGAAAATTCATGACTAAAGGAATACCATCGATACCACTGATCAATATAGAATACTAGAGGTATGAAAACATATATAGAAATTCTTTTAGAGAAACATGTTTACCCATGAATACCTATGAAATAATGAAAATTGAATTTTTCAGAAAATATGAAACATATGACTCCATATAAGCTACAATTGGATCCTCGATACCATGGTTGGAAACTTGTTTATTAATAAAATACAACTTCTCATACATACATTCCTCTTTTCTTGAAAACAAACAACCTTATGGTTCCCTTGAGATCATATTTTGATCATCAACAATTGCAGTCTATTTATTTTCAGCATGATGATCACAAGATAGTGGTACAACTGGGTTTAAATCACACCAATAATTATGATCATACAAGAACATATATCTATCTATGAAATCATCAGTTATAATATGTTCAACATGCTTTGAAAACTGATCATAAACTAGACATGCATCCTTGTCCATAGAAGAATCTGCAAATGTTGAAGAATTCGATCCCAAATGTGAATCATAATTACATCCTTGTTGTTGTTCCAGATCTGATTCATACTCACTATATTATTGCTACAAATCTGAATATATTGACAATCCTTTTTCTCATATGCATGTATATTTTCAAGGAAAACCTGCTCTTGGATCCTCTTGGAAGCACAGATGTTCAACTCAACTTCTTGAGCATATTCAAATAAAATTCTTAAGGATGAACACTTTCTTTCTCTTAGGATAAGGACAAGTTCTGGATATTGATTCATAACATATAACACCATGGCAACAATCTCTCTAGTCCGGATCTCCAAGGGAATGTCATGATAAATGTTGCAGAACCTTTTATTAAAGATGGAAAAAGCTTCTTCCTCTCCTGTCCTCAAATCATAAAAATCAGTGAGGTACAAATCAAGGGACTTGTTTTCACCCCAATACTTTAAAAATTCATTTCATATCTTGATCCAAGAAGCAATGGAATTACTTCCCAAACCTTTAAACCACACAATAACATATCCAAGGAAGGATTTGGAGAACAACCTCGTTGTAACATCACCATGAACTATCTCAAACTGATCAAGAAAGTTCTCGAATGCTTCCAAGTGCCTCTCAGATGTAACATGATCTTCTCCAGATAACTGAGGAAGATATTCAAGGAAATCAAGAGGATAAGCATGAAGGTAATATGGAAGCCTTAAAGGTTTCAACATCTTGTCTCTGATTCTAGTTTGAAAACTAGTGGATTGAATATGAGGTTTAACAAGCTGATGGTAAGGTTCAATAGTAACAACAAAAGGTTACGAGATTTGAGAATGATTTGAGTCAGTTTCAACCTCCTCAAGGTTACAAGGATGATCCAATTCAGGAGGGATTTGAATACAAAGCTCATACTTATAAATAGGCTGAGGTGATGATACAATATCAACATCTACAACACAAGCATAAGGCAGGTTTTATTCTTCCAAGGATGGATATATAAAGGAAGGTTTATGATCATCTGAATAAAAAAAGCACAAGATGATTCTCTTTATATGGAAAGGAAAAGATAGGAAAGAGATGATAAAGAAGAATAAGAGTTCATGTAGAAAACTAATGAAATGATACCTATTTTTACACTTCTTCCCATTCATCTTTCTGTCAATAGGATCCTCCCCAGTGGAGTCTCTGATGGTGTAGTCACCAGGTATATGATTACAGTCAATTTTTTTGTATCCCTCTATTGTCTACCATCAAGAGTTGGATCTATTTATTTCTTGTGAGGGAGCTCTTCAATCTGCTCAAATCCATCCCCGACAATGACTCCATTTATATTAGCACTGAGAATCAACCTCAAACTGCAATAAGGATAATCCCAGTACCCATCCTAGGATAATCCTCAGACAAGTCTCAGAATAATAATTTTTTAAACTCAGAAATCTAGGCTAGAATGCACAAGAAATTGGGGTGTTGATCAACTTCATTCAGTGAGTGAGAGTAAAACTGAATAGGAGGAAGAATTAGTGAGAGAGATGTAAAGGTCTGCAATTGACATCGGTTCTTCCAGCAACCTAAGGAGCAAAAACTCAAAACACAAGATCTTATTGAATTCAAAGTTTAAAAAAACATCGAAGACCATCATAGCAGTATTATAATCTAACATTCATCATAACACAACTATAAGAATATCATGTGGATCTTCCAATCATGAAAACTTCAACATAATAGGAATTAAGATGATATAAGAGAAACTGACTTCTGCTAATCAAAAATTTTGAAGTCTAGTACATAACCAGAGAACCAGTCTTAGTAAAAAATATTACAATAATGGAGCCTCACATCAACCACTCCAACCATTCTCCAAGAGATATATCCTTCATTAAATAGAAAATAACATCCAAATATCCTTAGGAGGTCGAATCCCATATCCTCCATTGGATTCTAAGCCTTGGAGATAGGTGACAACAATCAGAGAGACAAAAATCCAAAAAACTGTTAATTTTCAGGAAATTGTTGGAAGTCATTAATAAATTGTTTCCACCTCATTGCACGAGGTATTTGATGGAGCCAAAAATTAGATGCAGGTGTCCACCTCACATTTATTAGTGTTGATCCAAAACATGCCTGCAGTTTTTGTTGCACTGATCCTATTGTGCAATTCCGTAACGTCCATCCTAAATTAGCCTCTGTGGAATTGGTAACACCCATCATAAAAAAAACTATGTGGATTTTGTAGTGCCATTGTTAAGTTCAACTTAGGATTTTTCGTAGCATATAAGGTAGAAAAATTGCAGAACATACTACATAGACAATTCTGTATCACCATCTTTGAAATAACTCTACAAAATTGGTAGTGCACCTCTTCTATTTTAAGAAAGTCTCCATTCGCATAAAGTTTCTCTTTAACGTGTGCATGGAGTTGGGCTTTGGTATATGCATTAGATTTGGTATATAGGATAGGTTTGAATTAGGACACTTGAGCACACACCACCTTTGGCCAAAGTGATTAATGGGAAATTTTCAAGGCTCAATGATGAATTGGTAGGCTATGACCATAGGCAAAGGACCAAAGGAATTTGAGAAATCTAACACAAAATTTATGAAGGCGCTTAAAATTTTGATGGTGCATTTTTGAGTGCTAATAGGGAGGGGTGGCTATATCACCTCAATCAACTTTTATTTCCACAATCATAGGATCATTTGATTTTTATAAGAGAAGTGCATGCTTCCTCCTGCGGTGGTCACTTCGGGGCTGCCAAAACACTACTAAAACTCTAGCACCACTTCTATTGGCTCTCCATGTCAAAAAATGTAGATCATTTCATCTGAGCTTGTGCTCTCTGTTCGCAAATAAAACCTTCTAATCACAAGCATGGTCTCTATCATCCTTTTTTGATTCCCTCTTTCCCATGGGAATCGATTTCTATGGACTTTTTTAATGGCCTTCTGTCCACTTTGCGCAAGCATGATGCCATTTGGGTTTTTGTATGTCGTTTCTCCAATATGGAAATATTTCTCTCTTTCCAAACAACCACTTATGCCACTCAAATGAAATGATGCTTGTATTCTCTTGACAATGAAAGAGGATCCTCTAAGAGAATATAGGTAGCATAACAATGAAAATGAATTCCTTTCAAATGTAGTGCACCCATGTCCTCTTTTTATAGCATAGCTTTGAGGTATTATTCAACCAGCCTTTAGTGTGAACAAGGGGCCATTTAGAGCACCCTTAGGTCTTTGACTAGCCACCCAGCTGGATTTAGTCGAGATTTGGATGTCAAATCGACTTGGAAGTTGAACCAAAAGTGGATGGGAGGCCAACCGATATCATAAATGTGTCGTTCTGAGGTGTGTGCGGATTTTAGTGTCCACAGTTGCACCACAGGTGCATGCATGCTTTTCCAGCATTTTCGAATGGCGCACGTGTGCGCGCTTCTTGTATATCCTTAGCACCTGATGATTTTATAAATGGTTGTATAGTTTTGGACCTTTTGGAAATGCATTTTTGGAAATTTTTGGTCCAAGGGTGAACTAATAGATGTTGGAAGATGATGGATTCCTATAACCATTTGCGGACGAAATTTCAGTGATCATAGATGCCCCCTGATGGATGAGGTTAGGAGCAAACCTATAGCTGGAATTCATCAATGTTTATTCTACTGAGAGTACCATTGTAAGAAGGAGAGATAATGAGAGTATCAAGAGCGACCCGTTGGAGGGAGAGGGGAACCTGTAGGACCCAACCTTTCACAAGGTATAAAAAATAAACTATGTACAAACGAGGCAGGAATGCCCCATGCTCGTGTTATGTAACTAAAAAATGTGTAATACAGTAACTGAAGATGTGTGTTGGTGTAGATGATTGCAGTGCCCTCAGGGGCATGTTGATAACAACAAAGGACAATTATGATGGTGAATAAACTTTGAAAAGAGGCGATGACACTTAGAGGAGGTGTCGAGGATTCACAGGGATTGATGGCCTAACAATGTTTAGAGGTCTCTAGAAAATATAGAAATAATTGTACTAGTCGCAAAGTAAGACCCACCACAACATGAGAAAGTGTTGCAGTCAAATGTGGTGGGGGTCAACGGCATCAGAGAGCAATGGTGGTTCTCTCTGTTTCATCCAAGACTCCTCATTGTAAAGGTAATGAGAGTCAAGATACTATCTCCCTGGTTGGAAACGATGCTGATGTCGACATAAAGGGAAATGTGACTTCGCGAAGCGGAGGGATTCATGAAATATACTGGATGATATTAGGAACTGATGAGGTACATGAATGAAGTCAAGATTCAGTGAGACTCAAGACTTCCCTAGGTTGGGGAGATATGCAAAGTGGTAGCAACCATAAAACTGAATCTAGCATCAGGGGGACGACTACAGGAGGGTAAGTTGTGCCAGAGGCGTGACAAAATGGACAAACAAAGAGATCAAAAGGTGTATGGGTTGTAGGATACTAGAAGTTTATGGATAATTTCATGGATGTCAGGAAGTAAAAAATTTCCCAACCAAGGGAGAGAAGGGTTTCTTTTTCCAGGAAAAGGAGGGTTGCTAATGGTGACAATAGAAAGCTATGAAAATGAGAAGAAAGGGTTTTTACAATTACCAAAATAATTAAAAATAAGTTGGGATAACTGTGCAGATACAAAAATGGGTGCCCTAGTGTAAGATGGCTTGGCCTAATGATGGTGCAAGTTTCTGGGAAAACAAGTGGAGGGTTAGGGCCCCATAGGCGGGTTTCTCTATTAGGGAATTGTATGGAGGATGATCTACAAATGGGAAAACTGATGGTGGATAAAATTGATGGTTAATGACACTACAGAGGTGCAGTCAAAACTAGAACCATGGTGAAGTAAACTAGGAGTCCATTGGGAGGCTAGCAAAATTAGGAGAAGGAGTATGTGGTTGGTTCTCGACACTATGTAGGACTATCGGGACTCCCATCCCTAAAGGGTGAAAATAACATGAGTGTCAAAGTATGAAGGGGGACTATAAATGGGACAACTCATGTGGGGAAGGTTGCTACCAGGTGATAGTACCAAAATGCAACGTAGGTGATAGTACTGCAGTGCCGGCCATAGGGATCCTAGAGGCAAAGATCAGAGGGTGTCACTGGGAAATAAAATTTAATATTTAGAGGGAATGGCTAGATGCCAGTGTCGAAGATATACCTGAAGGGAAACTACTGACGTATGATGATCAAGTACCTTCACAAATGAAAACTGAATACCCGACATGAGAAATATCTGAAGAGAGATACCATATAACAATTATTCAATAATATGTGAATGTAAGCATGCATTCCCGAGCGTTAGATGAGAGAAAAAAAAATACCCCTAGGGGTTGAGGAAGGAAAATGGACCGAGGAATGGAATGGTGTAGGTGACGGGGTCCTAATCCCATGGTTGAAGACGGAATGAAAAATGGATGCCCAGAGCTCCCAAAATTCAGTCTAGAAGTTTGTCTAAATGGACTATATATAGTTATAGGGCCCACAATGCCACCTCATTTGTACCTACTATCTTATTGAGTGGACGAGCGATCTTAGAGAAGATTTGGATATTCTGGGAGATCGCAGTGTCCGATTTAGGATCAACGAGATTCAGGTTAGTTGTCGTATCCTCTTGCATAGAATCAGGGTTTTTGTTTTTGGGCAGGGCTTATATGAAGGGTTGTACAAGGGGTTTTGTGGGTGTGGCCCCCCCAGTGCGCGGGCGATCGATAAATTCGCGCGCACAGGTGTGTGCCTATAATGTGAGAATCCATGCATAGGGGCACCCTAATGGGGAAAACATGTGTGCATTGCATGCGCACCTGTGCAAGGCACAACAACACATGCATGTGCGGCTATAAGCCTAACAACTGCGCATGCATGCACAACTGTGTAGTGAATAGGCGCACTATGATGCAGGCCTGTATGTGTGAAAGGAGCGCATGGATGCGCCTTTGTATGACTAACATTCTTGCATGGGTGCACAACTAGGGGATGAACAAGCGCGCATGTGTGTGCGCCCGTGGGGAAAAACAACCATGCCTTTGAGGCAAAGCTGAAGGGTGTAAAAACTTATCTTTTTTGGAGATTTTGATGTTTTTATGGGTTGCGATGGCTAATAAAGTGTTGTATATGTGAATGCAGGTGAGAATTTGGATGATGTCGATTCACTAGAGAGAGAGGGATTAGTCACTGATTAGGGAGGCAGTGAAAAATGAGGAGTGAACGGTCCGTGACACTTTGGCAGCTTGTGGGCTGTTGAAGTTCTTTGAGTTCCCTCTAGTGTGAGCACAAGAGTATTTATTGCATTTCCTGATTAGGATGTGGAGTCAGGATCTGTAGTTTATGGTGTGGGGTGAGCATCTGGCCTTCACTGCGGTGGAGGATATATATTTTCTGACTGGGCTCCCTTTTCAGGGAACTCCCTTATTGGAGGAGCCCGTAGTACCTGGGGATGGGCAGTTGGTTGTCTTCGGCTGGAGATATTGTACAAGGGATAAATTCATGTCGGGCTCTATGGTGAGTATAGAGGCAATGGACACCCTTGTTCATTGTTGTGTGGCAGCAATGGTTGTGAGAGTTTATGGGTCTCTTGTGAGTCAGTGGATTAGTGGGGGTTAGCTAAGGATTATGGAGAGGGCACTGGCGGGTAAGAATTTTTCCTAGGGCTTGATGCTCCATGCCAAGATGGTAGGGAATTTGGATATGTGTCATACTGCTGACTCGGGGGAGTTTGCCTTTGGGTCAATATTGGTGGCATGGTTCCTAGAGAGGGTGTTGATGTTGCGCCCTAGAGTGATTTTGGGTGCACTTGGTGTGTGAGAGCCGAGACTGAGGTGGTGGTCGATGATATTGGATCGCCATGGTGGTGAGGAAGGTGACCATTATTTCACATACAAGGCTGCACAGGTGTGGCGTCATATGCATCAGATCATACTGCATGTGTGTTATGTATAGATGGATGTTGATTCTATCATTTTTTGTTGTATGTGGAGATGTAGGACCTCACGGGCGCGAGGTGGAGTTGGTTCGAGCGTTGGCTCATCAGGGGATGCTGATACCTCTACGAGGATATCCGCGATTAGGAGAGCGACAATGGTTGGATGATGCTGGGTCGAGGCCCACTGATGATGAGAGAGAGGTTAGGCGATGTCATTTTGATGACCTCAGTGTAGGGCCATCGCATGCTCCTCTAGCAGAGGCCATGGGAGAGTTCGATAATGTTCATCGTCGCTTGGAGGTGGTACTACAGGGAGTGCTTGAGGGCATGTAGTCATGGATCCTAGACAAGGGAGTCCTAGAACAGTGTGTGGGTTTTCTAGTGGCGTGGAGGACCATGGTCCAGAGAGAGGTTGTAGCGAGGGTGGCGATTACTGGGAGATTGCCTCCAGGACCTGAGGGACCCCTATCTGGTAGGGCTCCTCATCCAGAGAGAGGGTCAAGTGGTGGAGCTCTAGAGACGCCATGAGTGATGTGGCACCTTTTTTGTATCTATAGGGGTGAGGTGGTTCACCTACCTACAGATGATGTACTTGATGTACTATATTTTGTAAACACTGATGACACATTGACTGATATAGATATAAATATGGATATACATTTTGGGAGCTTTGTGGTGTTCACATGTGTTGATGTTTATTAGTGATTTTTTATGACGTCCAATATAGATGTTGTTGACAGACTTTTGATGATTTATGTATGCGTACTAGTATTTTGATGTGATAAATGCCAATCTAACACTCGGTTAGCCATACTATCTGCTATTTGATTAAATTGTCTTGGAATATGTGTAAATGTGATGGAATCAAAATGTCCAGATAAACGTCTAACTTGCAGGTATTTTTGGAAGAGGCAAGGATCGCAGACATGGTACACATTGTTGAGCTGGAGGACAACTAGTTGGGAATCTAGCAAAATGCTAAGGTGATGAATATGGAGATGACTAGCCTCAACAAGGAGGCCAATGACGGCTGTGTATTATTCTCAGTTATTGGTTGTTTAACACAAACATATGCCTCTGGAGTGGAGAAGCTCGTGTGAGGGTGTATAGAGGGCCCAAGCGGCCGAAGCGAGATTCTGTGTCTAACGGCTAGCTCCGTCGGCATAACCGATGTGGTAGGCCGATGGAGGAGGCATCTGTCAATGATGGGAGAAAATATTTAGTTTTGACTGCGTATATGGGGTGTTGGGTAGGGGGCGTGAAGGCCTCCTGTGAAATAAAGAGCGCTTTGTGGTGGAGCGCATCGCATGGGAAATTGGGGGTAGTTAACTCCTCAAGGATATCTTCATCACAGTGGAACTGTCGAGAATATCGAGGATCTAGAGGACTGACATAGGTGATTGTCACCGTTTCATTGTTTCTTGTTGGTAAAGAGGTAGGGGGGTTGATCCAAGGGGATTGCGATGGTTTGCTCAACATAAACCAAATATCAAGATATTGTGGGTTAAAAATGGTAGTCGGGCATACAATTTCCGTGGGAAAATGAACTAGAGAATTGGGGGGATTTGGGGGTAAATCCTTGTATAAATCATCCAAGAACCATGTAGGAGTAGGGAGTGCTTCAGGCTCAGAAGAAATGATATGAAGAACCTCTGGTGATGGAGTCTAGTTAATCACTGATTCTGTAGGGGGTGTGGAGGATTTTGAATCAAGGCCATTTGGCGTTGCCTGTATTCAATGATCATAGGACATTGGTATGTGAAATGATCTAACAATTCACATAGAGAGAAAGGGCACCTCCTACATTCATTGACTGAGGTCGTGACACAATGGATGTCGATGACGTTTGTTGAGGATGATGCAAATGGGGTGGGTTCTTGCTGAAATATCTGACATACTGTTGTTAGCGTCTGTTGGAATTAAGGTAATGCTCGACAATGGTGTGTGTAATGGCCATATTCTGAACAGATGGTGCATGCAAAGTTAGTTCGAAGTCCTTTTCTACTGGTGTGAGGGGAGACAGTGACAGTACATGATGGAGCGACGAGCGGTGGTGGTTCTCGAGGGAGTTGAATTAGACTGTGTAGCTCTAGTAGAGATGGGCATTTGTTGGTGGGGTGTTCATATTTCTTGCATAGTTCACAAGGAGGTTGTACACATGGCGGTAAAGGAGTGGTGGGATATTTCTTCTTTCGTCTACCCCCAACTGTAGCAGTGGTGCTAGGGAGTGGGGGTGTTGGTGGTGTGGTGGGCGTAGGTACTGAAATTTGCATCCAGATTCTGTTGGTTTGAGGAGGGAGGGATGGTTGAGGGACCACGGTTGGTGGATGTAGATACCATACGGGGATTTCCAGCACCATATTGGGAAGGGAAAGAGTTGTGGCTACTTGGAAATATTGTCTGCCTGGTGGAGGGTAAAAGAAGGGGATTTGAGTAAGGGCTTGGGGGAGTGTCTCCCAAACCAGGATGTGTCCTTGGGGTAAGGTGGGATCAGGAACAGGTGAACAAGGAGGGTTTTTAGGTAATTCCTGAGGAAGAACCTCTGCGACTAATGGGATGTTAGATATACGAGAAGCCTCATTGGGAGGAAGGGTATCTCCAATTTAAGTTCCATTGGATGAAATGACACATACATGACTAGAAGGATGAATGAGTAGTGGTGCTCCATCATATGTCCCTAGAAAGGATGGGTCTTTGAAAATTTCGGGGACCATCTCAATGAGTGGGTAAGTATCAGGATTAGTGTGGACGAAAGGGAGCATGTTATCGATGTTGGAATAATGGTTAGGCTCATAATGAAAAACCTGATCGATGGTAATGATCTGCCCTTTATGGGGGAACGTCATGGTTCGAAATACGGAAGAGGCAACTTCCTTCATAGCGTACATGTAGCTACGACTGAACAAGATATTGTAATCGAGTGGGGCATTGATAACCTCAATGTTAATGAGAATGATTTTTCCACTGAGTTTTACGGGGACATTTTGGAAGAGCCCTTCGGGAGAAGATGGTCTTCCATCATAAGATCTTAAGGTAATGGAAGATGGTATGAGTTCAGCGGAACTAAGTTTCTACCATACTGATTTGGACATGATGCATGTGGATGCACCTTCATCAATGATGCATCGATGAACTGTAATGTTCTGAATTTTAACTTATATTTTAAAAGCGATAAGAGCGGGGAGGCGAGGTTCTCTGCTATCGATATCAAATGTGATGAGTCGGGTATTAGCAGGGTCGACTGCCCCCAGGGCAGAAAGTAATGACTTATGTTGAGTGGAACAAGTTTGAAGGACTTCTAAGACTGACATGGCACGAAGATATTGTGCCAAGTCATCGACCAAATTGTAATTATGAGTTTCCCTAGCCTAAAGGTTGTGGACATTCCTGCATAATGGGATGTGAGGAATACAAAGGGGGGTTTTAGTATTCGGGTGAGGAATCATCAATGGGGATCCAATTGTGACTGGGGTTGCTTGTGAGGTGGTCGGAGAAGACTCAGGGAGTGCGTTGTATTGACGACTGGGCGTTTGTAGAAGAACTTCTTCCTCATTGGTGAGGAGGATAGTGCGATCTGTAGGATTGCCTGGATTAGGATATTGTCCCAACTGTGGTGGGGTAGGCTACATGTCTTGTTGGGTGTTCATTACCCCTTGTTGTGGGATAGGGTTTTGCAACATAGTTGGGGGTGGTTGTTGCACATATTGTTGTGGGGCTTGTTGAGGGGCAGGTAGTGATGGAGGACGTGGTCCATTCACAGAGTCTTTCATCCATTTAAAGTCAACGATTTGGGGGAAATGGTGAGTGTAGTGACCAAACTCGCCACAAAGGGCACAAGGGAAGTTGGTTCGAAGGTTATTGTTATTTTTCCCCTGGTGTTTGTTATTTCCCCCTTGATAGTTCTGGTTCCTTATGTTCTGTCTTCCCCCAACAGGTTGGTTTTGTTGGGGGTGATTCCCTCTTGGTTCTCGGTTATTATTGTTTCAATTTTTTTTTTATTTTTGGCATTATTTGACTAGTAGGTTGGATTGTCCATATTCATTTGTTCAAAACTTTGGAATTGCTGAATGAGAGAGGGTTGAAAAAAATTAACCCCAGTGTGTGGGTGTCCTTGTGGTGGAGCCATGGGCTATGGAGGACCAAGGAATGGGAAGTACGGATTATGTTGTGGTAATGATCTGTAAGGTACATAGGAAGGCGTGGTGCTTTCACTAGTGCTTAGGGTATAATTTGAGGTAGAGAAAGTTCTAGAAGTAGGTTGAACAACGCGCAATGGGTATCAGCGGGGGTCCACTTATAGGTGGAGGAAGGGAAACATGGTATGGTTGTTGATAAGGGGGAGGGGGATAGTAAGGATTTCCTCCATATACTAGTGGATATGGAGATGTACCATGCATAGTTGGTTGTGGCGGGTATGGATTGTGGTGTGACATGGTACCAATCAATCCATCTGCTGAGTGAAACATCCCTGGTTTATCTTGGCCGAATGGCATGGGTCTCGGGGCGTCCGAAAGTACCGTATATAGGTACCTTGACTGTGCGTAAATGAGTTCAAACTGTTGGGTCTTGCTAATGGCCTCTTCTTCAGACTGGGGGAAGGTGGTAGCCACGTCTTTGGCAAGGAGGGAAACAAGTGATTTGAGAAACCAATTGAGACATTGTTGTGGGGTAGTGTCATCTTTGCAGAGACTACGTCGCCGACACCATTCATGAATGTGATCAACGATGTGCATGGAGGAGGTTTGTTTTAAATCTGAGTGTAGTTTGAGGCCATTGTCATGACGAATTGCTAGTTGAAAGAAGGTCAAAAATGCTTTGGCCAAGGATTTAAAGGTCACATGGGACCCATTTTTGTCTTCTACATATCACTTAGATGATCAGCCAGTGAGCGTGCATTGAAATAACCTCAATCAGATGGAATCGTCCATGATGTTGTTTAAAGAACACCATAAGTGAAAGGTCATGATATGGTTGGTAGGATCGTATCCCGCTTTTCATTCAAACTTGGGGATGTATAAAGGCATTTTGGTAGGCATTGCAGGCCATGTGGGGTTGTGCAATATAGGATCATTGGTGAGTTTAGTCAAATCCGGTATGTTGAGGGAAGCCAAGTATGGTATATGAGGTGGTGGCGGATGATTAGTTCCGGCCATAGTGTGAGTGTTTTGGGTACCTGACCCTTGAATGGGACTAGGTGGGTTTGTACTTCCCCTTTGAGAAGAAGTTGGCCCCCCACTTCCATGTAAAGGAGAGTGAGTGGATGGTTGACCTTGGGAAGTGGACCCAAGTAAGGTGGAACCAAGCAAAGCTGATCCCAAGATAGTGGCACACACGAGGGTGTGAGAAGGTGGAGCCGATGAGTTGGTAAGACTAGAAATTCCCCTAGAATAGGAGGGATATTTATCAATTTTCTGGAACGACGGGGGTTCTATGGGTCCCTTATGATGTTCGACTAGCTAAGTGGATGTGTGCAAATGGTGATGAGAGAAATAAATGAACCCGAGCCTTTGCTATGATTTTTAGAACCTTCACACTATATTTCACAATCATATGTAATCAGAAGGGAATCATACATAAAGCATGTTAATCAAAAAGCATATATGTGGATATGTGGATTTTGTCCGCGTGGGAGAACAAAGAAAACAAATGCTCGTGTTGTAAAAGATGTATCGTCCTTCCTCTCAAATAGCACTGGACCTTCCAAATAGCACTCAACAGTGGGTTCTGAAGCCACCGGAAGAGAAACTAGTGAAGGATGAAGCAATCAATTATAATGAGGGGTATAGGGGGCATATCCTCAAAGAGATGGCAATATTTCCCCATAGCCACACAAAATCCGATCAAGGTGCAATTGTAGCCTACAATTTCCACCTCAGTAGATGTCCTAAATTTTGGTCACTAGGTACTTGCAACCTCCTTGCAATTTGCGCAATATCGTGTTGTTGCGTCTCTTTTGTCACCTAAATGAGCAAAATAGAGATGCCTACAAGTCCAGTTGGGTTAGCTAGGCAAGACAACAGTGAAGGAAAGAGTTAGAAGTATAAATCATAAAGGATAAGCAAAGTACTAAACTAAGAACATTAAAAGAAACTAAACTAGAGTGCATAAGGACATTAGAACAAGAAATAAACAAGACTCATGCCACCAATGGAAAGGATTGTATTAGTGGAAATAAAACACCAAAGTGAAAAGGGGGACTTTGGATCCCCTCTTCCTCCAAGGGAGGGCTCTTGAACCCCCAAGATTGATCTCTTATTACAACTAGCAAACTTGAAAGAAATGGTGAAATAATCCCAAGCTCATTCACTCAAGTGGTGATGTGAATAACTCAAATGAAATGATGCCTGTATGCTCTTGACAAGGAAAGAGGATCCTCCAAGAGAATATAGGTAGCATAACAATGCAAATGAATTCATTTCTAATGTAGTACACCCATGGACTCTTTTTATAGCATAGCTTTGAGGTATTATTCAGCCAGCCTTTAGTGTGAACAAGGGGCCATTTAGGGCACCCTTAGGTCTTTGACCAGCCACCCAGTCAGATTTAACCGAGATTTGGACGTCAAATCAACTTGGAAGCTGAACCAAAAGTGGGTGGGAGGCCGACCAATATAATAAATGCGTCGTTCTGAGGTGTGCATGGATTTTAGCGTCCACAGTCGCGCCTTGGGCGCATGCGTGCTTTTCCGGTGTTTTCCACTGGCGCTTCCTGTATATTCTTAGCACATGCTAATTTTATAACTGGTTGTATAGTTTTGGACCTTTTGGAAATGCATTTTTGGTAATTTTTGGTCCATGGGTGAACTAATAGTTGTTTGAAGATGCTATATACCTGTAACCATTTGCGGATGAAATTTTAGTGATAACACATGCCAAGAAACGTCATGACAAGCATCAAACTCCATTACAATTGCAACTGGTGGATAGAGTGTGGTTGCAAATGGAAAAGCATCACCTCAAAGCGAATCATCACAAATTACATCCATTGAGATATGGACCATACACAGGTTTGGATTGCATTGGAGAGAATGTGTATCAGTTGGACCTTTGAGCACATTTGAGCATTCATGATGTTCTAAACATCAACAATTTAAAATTGTTTGAGACACCACTTCTCGAAGACACAATAACTGTCCAACATCCAATGGAAAATATTCCTGATTTTCAACATCCATTGTTACATGATTAGATTATGGATAATCATACTAGGACCACCGGTCAAAAACAACATGTTTCATATGTAGTCCACATGGACAATCTCCATAGCATGACAAATGGATGACAACAAAGGGAGTGCAACGACGATTTCCTAGCAAAAGAAGGGATACTTTTGGATCTAAACAGAGAGGAATTGGACCAACAGGAAGGACGTCAACCTTCCTTAGATAACCAACAAAAGAGGATAAGTTGTGAGTAGCAAACAAGGTGATAAAAAGAATAACTTCTATCCTAGTTTTATGATCCATGTTAGCGTCATTCAGTCCCATAATTGTAATAAATCATTCGCTAGTCTAAGTAATCAAGGCAATGTCTAAAATAATTTGTCAGTCAAATTGTGTGAGTAATTGTTGTGGGGAATTTCTCTTGCAAATTTGAATGCGTAGAAAATCACAAAAAATAAAAGCATAAATTACCATTGTAATAAGTCTCCCTTTATTATTAAAGAGGACGTTTTTCTCTAATACGATTGATGAAACTTTTTCAAAGAATCATTTTTGTTGTGTGTGAGAGTAAAATTGTTGCACACCAAACTAGTGCGCCCTATCCATTGATCACATTTTTTCTTGCTATGTGGGAGTTTTTGGAGGCAGTCCGCATTGGTAAAACAAGTGTACCCTCCCCTATCGATTCATCACGTTTTTGTTTTGCTGTATGGGCATTTTTGGAAGTAGTGCGCATTGGTAAAAGGTGTGCTGCCTCTATGTAAGTGAGTTCGTTGGTGTTGAGTGCTCTCCATAGAAGAAATGCGCCCTCACTTTAATTGTTTTAAATGAGTAGCTATTGTTGATCGCACCCTCCAAAAACGATTTTAAGTGCAGCCTTTGATGATTCCTCTGCCATTAGATCAAATACCTTGATCAATTTCATCATTCCCAATTTTTTTTTTTTTTTTATCATTTCAAGTATATCCCAAAATATTTTTGCATACCAAAAATACTAACAAGATGTTTTCATCTAGTATTAATATAATAAGTTGTAATACTGTTATACCTCTTCTCTTATCATAGAAATTGATACAACCTTCATGATCCTAACACAATAAATCTATTAACTATAGTAATTTTTTCACTTCAGTTTCCCAAGTTTCATTTGAATTCTTTCTCCTTGTGTTTCAACTCTCTCTAGAGTTGTTTCAGTCTCCTTTGATGAACAAATCCTTCACGTTGAGTCTTCTTTCAACCACAACAATGATCTATGACTAGAGCGATAGAAAATTTCTAGGGATGGCGAAAATTCACACACATGATTTTTTGCACACCTTTGCACAACACAACGTCTTCTTTTTCCAATAGCGAGTTTCACTGTCCTTTTGCTCGCACCCAACAAACTGGTTGCACCCTACGTGAGCTCTTACCCACCTCCACGTGGGTCTCTAAGTGAGTTATTCCTCCACGCAGGTAGCCTTAGCGTTTGGCTCTTCCATCTTGGTTAACGGGAAAAAAGCCCAAATTCCTTCATTGTTTCATATCCAAGCGACGAACATCCATGCCCGCCGTTAAACCAGAGCACTGTCGAAAATTGAAGCGAGTCGACTTCCTAGGCAGAACTTGTGTGAGATAATCAGCTTCTTGTAGGGCGCTCTTCTTATCCAAAGACTTCATTGAAAGGGGAGAACATAAAGTATTTCCAAGCCAGCAATCGGACAACACAACAAATCGCACAACATATCACAAGATGGACGTGAGTGAAAGAGACTTCAGGGTCTTGAGCGCTGCAATGTCTTCTTCCAAGCTGGCTACAACACTGATGCATATACAATTACGCTTCCATTCCAATAGAGTACACTTCAGTTATGCATCCACACGAGCGCACACATGGATCTAAGTTTTGAAATTCGAAGTGAGATGACAGATATGAAGTTGCGAATGGAATAGTTGGAGCGCAAGGTCAATTTCTTGTTCGTTGTTTATTATCAACGAGACCAACCCCGGTTCAATGGGGAGATGGATTCTTAGGTCGTAGCCCCACTCCCCTTCAATCTGGTCTCATGGACAAGTTTCCAGAAGACAAGGATCCTCTTCTAATCTTGTAATTGCTTGATGTTTCAGAGATGGTTCCTCCTCTATGTATTGCTTGGCGGGCTTCAGGGTTTGCACTAATATGGCGGTTTTACTTTTTTATTTTTTTTCTTAAAGTATGCTACAGGTCTATTGTACTAGTTGAAACATTACTTTTTTCTTGCTCTATGGAGCAATATTATGATTTTTACTTCGTCCGGGCCTGTTTTGGTTTCATTGGCAATCCAGGATCGAGAACACTACGTTTATAAATGCTTTGTTTTTTAGATTATTCCAATCTTTTACTTAAAAAAATATCACTTATCTGTATTAAAATTGTTTCAAAATTCATTAATATTATTGCTCTTTGATTTTAGTTTTCTATACATATCCTTCAAATGGCATACCCGTTGACAATAGCATCAAGGATTCCTCCGACTTCATCCGACTTCATCACAATCATCAACAATGAAAAAGTGGAACCTGAAAATGGCATACCTGTTGACAATAGCATTTTATCAACAATGAAAAAGTGGAACCTGAAAATGACATACCTGGTGACAATAGCATCAAGGATTCCTCCGACTTCATCACAATCATCAACAGTGAAAAAGTGGAACTTGAAGACATCATCATTAACTTTGACGTGGTTTCCATTTTCCCGAACATACCATTCGATGGAGCCATCCAAATTATCAAAGAAGTCACCTACCTAGAAACCGCCAAGCTAGTTGTAGTATGTATTCGATCAACCTTCTTAAGCTTCCAAGGAATATTCTATGAAAAAACAAGTGGAGTAGATATTGGATCTCCTTTGTCCCCTATTTTGGCCAGCCTATTTATGGAAAAGCGCTTTCAAGGAATATTCTATGAAAAAACAAGTGGAGTAGATATTGGATCTCCTTTGTCGCCTATTTTGGCCCGCCTATTTATGGAAAAGTTTGAAGAAAGGCCACTAAATACATACCTCTGAAACCAAAAATATGGAAAAGTTTGAAGAAAAGGCACTAAATACATACCTATGAAACCAAAAATATGGAGAAGGTATATGGATGACACTAATGTAGTATGCCCCCATGGGAGTGTTTGTCACCTATTTTGGCCAACTTATTTATGGAAAAGTTTTAATGTAGTATGCCCCCATGGGAGTGTTTGTCACCTATTTTGGCCAACTTATTTATGGAAAAGTTTGAAGAAAGGGCACTAAATACATACCTCTTAAAACTAAAAATATGGAAAAGGTATGTGGATGACATTAATGTGGTATGGGCCCATGGGAGTGATGACCTCATCAAATTCCTAGTGCACCTGAATAGCCCTTTACATGACATCAAATTTACCATGGAGTTGTAACAAAACAATAGCATCAAATTTCTAGATGTATTAATCCTCAGAAAAGAAGATGACTACTTGGAACATTGAGTCTATAGAAAGAAAACACATACTGAAAGCTAATTCTCATGACCACCCTATTCAAAAGATAGGAGTTTTGAACACCCTATCGATACAATCTATTAGGATGTGATGATGAACAATAAATCAGGAAAAATATAAAATTACCAAAGTGTTTAAGAACACAAGATACAAAAATAGATACATTAAGATGACAATCAACAGAGCCTTAGAAAGAGAAGGAAGTGAGACTCATTCTAGAAACAATCACTCATGCAAGACATCCTACATCCCCTGCATCAAAGGAGTCACACATAAGATTTCCAAAGTACTAAGGAAGAAATAAATTATGACCTGCTTTGAACCTTTGGAAACTATAAGACAAAAGATGAGGTAAGTGAATGACAACTAACCAACCTTAATACAAAAGAGTCTATGATGTAATCTTCTCTTGTGGTAAATGTTATGTTGGAGAAACAAGATGATATTTTCAAGTAAGGATCAAAGAACATGGAGTTGATATCATGAATTCCCGCACACTCACCTCAACCTTAGCCGAACATTCCAATGAAACCAACTACCATGTATGTCTAATGTATGCCTAGAAGACATTAAAATCTTGGCCAAAGAAGATCACTACTATAAGCCCATAATCAGGGAAGCCATTAAAATCATTGAAGACCCTAACAATCTCAATAGAAATGGAAGTTTAGAGATCAACAAGAAATTGCTTCCACTAATCAACAATGAAAATGTAAGATAAGTCCTCTTTCTTATCCTTTAGGCATGTCTTTATTAAAAATAAAGAGCTAGGATACTAATCAACATTGAATATGACTATGATAATAATGGATTTCTATATTCTTAACTTATTTTATTAGTTTTCCATTAATACTCTAGCTTTATAATAATATTAAAAATTTTAAAATTAATAACCTAATATCTTAAATATGCCCCAATATTAATACTTTGTTAACACCTAATATTATTACATTACTTTATTATTACATTTTATATTATCTACCATATTATCACTATTCACTTTCTTATTAATATTCTAAACTTGATAACCAACTTAATTTTTAGATCTCTAAACGAGTATTACTACCTTCTAATACCTAGTACTTTGTTAAAATCATTTTTAATAATTGATTATATTATGCTATCATTTTTACCCCTAGTGTTTAATTAGGCCGAAACCAATTTAATTTTTAGATCTCTAACCGAGTATTACTACCCTTCTAATACCTGGTAATTTGTTAAAATCATTTTTAATAATTGATTATATTATGCTATCATATTTACCCCTAGTGTTTAATTAAGTCCAAAGAAGTACATCTATTGGAAGTGGGTAGATTTAATGATATTTTAATTACCAATTGTAATTACGCCAAAAGAAGTTGAGCATTTTTAAAGGCATCCGTTTTACAGTGTCAAATTTACATTTCTTAATAATTGATTATATTATGCTATCATATTTACCCTAGTGTTTAATTAGGCCGAAACCAATTTAATTTTTAGATCTCTAACCGAGTATTACTATCCTTTTAATTCCTAGTACTTTGTTAAAATCATTTTTAATAATTAATTATATTATGCTATCATATTTACCCTTAGTGTTTAATTAGGTCCAAAGAAGTACCTCTATTGGAAGTGGGCATATTTAATGATATTTTAATTACCAATTGTAATCACGCCAAAAGAAGTTGAGCATTTTTAAAGGCATCCGTTTTGTCAAATTTACATTTCTTGATAATTGATTATATTATGCTATCATATTTACCCCTAGTGTTTAGTGTTTAATTAGGCCGAAACCAATTTAATTTTTAGATCTCTAACCGAGTATTACTACCCTTCTAATACCTAGTACTTTGTTAAAATCATTTTTAATAATTGATTATATTATGCTATCATATTTACCCCTAGTGTTTAATTAGGTCCAAAGAAGTACATCTATTGAAAGTGGGCAGATTTAATGATATTTTAATTACCAATTGTAATTACGCCAAAAGAAGTTGAGCATTTTTAAAGGCATCCGTTTTAGAGTGTCAAATTTACATTTCTTCCAAGTATGACCATATTTCCCACCTCAGATGCTATATTACCTCAGGTGTTATATTACCCTGTTTATTTCCTCTTTCCACCAACTAGAAAACTGAAAAGACATGAACGGAATCACTCATATATTATTCCTTCCAGCCACCATGCTCCTATTTCTACCACGTTTAGCCATATCTAGAGTAGGACCACAACTTTTATATTGGTCTATTTGTTTCCTCTTCCCACTAGCTAGAAAACATATATGTTTTATATATATATATAAAATATATATATATATATATATATATATATATATATATATATATATATATATATATATATATATATATTATGTTTCATATATAAAACATATAATATATATGTTTTTTATATATAAAAAACATATACATATGTTTTAAAATGTGCGTCAATGGGTTTTGAGCTAGGTCTTCAGGGGCCTGCTGGGGGGCTGGAGTGTGGCCCTCCCGTGGGCACCGGGACCTGGGTAGAGCATCGTGCTAGCCCCCCGAGAGCTTGGCCCAGGTCTCATGGGCACCCATAGGACCTTGGTCAAGCCCATGAGAGCTAGAAAATGGTAGGAATGAAATCACTCATCTTTTATTCCTTCCACCTACCATGCTTCTATTTCTTCTTTTGACATAATGTCCAATCAATAATCCTGTATTCGTCCTAGAGCGTACATAGGTCAAGTAAAGTAAATTATAGATCTAGCTACACTAGATGGATGACGATAAAGGATGTGTTCACATGTCTCAAAACACGAAAAAAAAGGATGTGTTCACATCCTAGAAGAAAAGATCGTAGATTAATCGAAAAAAATAGCCAAAATCGCGATTTTTTCACTATCGTGATTGTTTGAAAACCAAAATTTATGATTTTCTAAACTTTGAAAAACTCGCCCAAAAATCAGAAAAAAATCGCCATGTTTGTCTAGGCATCAAGATAAAAAGCCCGATTTGTTTTTTTTGGCTCGTTATGTTTTGTATTTTGTGTGGAGCAGCAAGGGAAAAGGTTTGTTGAGGCCATCAAGCATATTTGAAATGTGCAAAGGAAGGTTAATGAATTCATCCACACCAATTTCTACACATGATGAGCTAGTTGAAAGTGGAACACCACTTTCTACACATTGGAGTAGCTAGTCCTCCATCCAGCATTGATGCTAGACCATGACCTTCTGCCTGGTTCAAAGCATGTTCCCATAAAATGGGGAGAGGGCATTGATAATTTGATATCATATAGCTAGTTGCTAGTTTTGGGACATATACATTTTATTGATGTCATTTTGTATTGGTTTCGGACTTTTAGTAATAACTTTGATGTATCGGTTTTTATTTGGCATCCACTTTATCATATATACCAGTTCTTTCTCCATATTTATGTGCCTATGTGTTTATATGATGTTGTTGTTTCTTTATATATTGAAAAATGTTTAAAATTTTGAAAAAAATAATAAATTATGTATTTTTTTCTCCATATTTATGTGCCTATGTGTTTATGTGTTTATATGATGTTGTTGTTTTTTTATATATTGAAAAATGTTTAAAATTAAAAAAATAAATAATAAATTATGTATTTTTTAATGTTTGTGAAGCTTTCCAATTTTTTGGCCAGAGTTTTTCTCACCCTTGCCTATTTTTTTTTTTTGGATGATGCCGAGTTTTTCTTGAATTTGGCTTGAGCAGAATATCTTATTTAAGAAGCACTTCCTAATGAGTGTTTCTCCGGAAGCAAAAGAGTCTACTTTAAAAGGATTGCAATAGAATGACCAATTCTGTTTATAAAGCAAATTAGGGATTCTTCTGCCCATCCCTAGCGGATAAGTATTCTTCCACTGGGATACTCGATAGGGCCTTTTCTACCGTTCCGTCCATGTAAACTAGAAAGATGAATCTATGTGAATAGCATATGTTATAAAATCCTTGGGACAGTCACTTCTTCGTGCCCGTTCCCTTGGCATAGTAGATATTTATTCCTTGTCCATGCATTATACATGTACACTATACTTTAAATCTTACATTACCACCAATATTGTGAACATTTTTAGGGCAATGTGTTCCGCGCCATTAACTATCCATTACAGAAAGCATTGAAACACCTCTTTTTCACTGTGACTGTGAGTGACACAAGTTTAAGGTTTTTTACTCCCTCTTTTTAAGTGTGTTTAGGGTTTTTATATTTTTAAGGTTTTTAAGATTTTAACTACTACTTTTTAGTTTTTTTTTAACTGCTTCACGTGTCTTCAGTTTTAGTCTTTAATAATAAAAGAGTAACAAATTCTTGCATTTAACGATCCATTACAGAAATCGTTGGAACACCTCTTCATAGTGCGTGCGAATTATTTTTGATATTTCCTGAAAAGAAGCACAAGAGTTTCTATTTTCAAGAAAGTTGAGCACATGAGAACAATCGATACCCAATATTTATTTCAAGGGAGAATATGTAGCCACTGATTGGGCTTAAGGGAGAGCACAATCTGAAGCTACTGCTAGACGATTTACTGCATTCAGATCCTCCGTTGGTACATAAGGAATTGATCAAGGTAATTAATAATCAACGGTGTAGTTGGTGAAGAACATTGAGAATAGACAATTTACTGCATTCAGATCTTCCGTTGGTACATAAGGAATTGATCAAGGTAATCAATATTCAATGGTGTAGTTGGTGAAGAACATTGAGAATAATAGTATTCAAGAATTCACGAGAGGCCAAATTGAATTGCAAATTTTAACTTTTATTTTAGCTGAAAAATAATTCGAAATTTGAAGGAACTCAGGATTCAAGTTCATTTGTGGCCTTTGCAGCACAATTTTGGAAATGCTTAATAGAATATCGTAAGAGAACTAGCGAGTTCATTTTCAAGTTCTTGCAGATGGCAGAGGTAATGATAAAGAACACTTCCATGATGGTTTCAATGAATACCCATTCATGACATCGGAGGCATTTCATTCTTGTTTAAACTATATTGAATTGAAATAGTTGGAATCGACAGGATGATATGAATGAGGAGATGAATGATAACTTTCCGCTTATATCAACCACATTTTTAAATGTGATTGTGTTATCAATAAAAAGTGTCATATTGACTTTTGGCCTATATCAACCACATTTTTAAATGTGGTTGTGCTAGTAGACATTAATTTTATGAATAAAAAGTGTCATATTGTTGCAGATGCTTCAAATTTCATTATGGATTCCATTGGCGTGCGTTTCAATTAATGCAATCGTGCTTAAACTTGATGCATGATGTATGCAAACGGTTTTAGTAATGACGACAACCAAGTTATGGTTTTCAATTATTGTCCTGCTTGACCCCAGCCGAGCTTACCTTAGGCATACCACCACATTCAGACTATGGTTGCGTTACTATTCTTTCCGAGTATTTTGTTGGAGGTTTTCATTTGCTACACGATGGTAAATGGAAGGTGGTACGACCATTTCCGAACTCCTACATAGTAAAAATTGGTGACCGCGTAGAGCTTCTCATTACTAATAATATTATGACCTTTGTTTCCCCTATTTCTTAATATACCAATGAATTTATAATGGTATCAGGCCTCATATGATATATGATATATTTAGATTCTGAGAAATGGAAGATACAACATCGTGGTGCATCGAGCAATGGTGAACTCAGAGAAATTTAATAATTTGGTGGCGTCCACTTTGATAAGCATGCCTTGTGAAGCAAAAAATGGTAATGCTAATGGGAAAGAGATTTCTCAAATTATCTTAAAGACACCCTTCCTAAGTATTTAATTGAAAGAGGACTAACAATATTGAATTTTGTTTTTTTCCTTGTGCTAAAGAATCAAAACCATGGGATTGTTTACATTAAAATAGGGCAACAATTTTAACTTGATCTCCAATCTAAAAGACGAGCTTTTATATGGTTGTAAATAAGTTTACCACTACTCAGTAGTATTTAATACATAAGCTTTTATATAGCTATAAAATCCCCAAAAGAGTTGTCCTTTGATATGTATTTGCAAAATCTCAATTAAATTTATTAGGGTTAGGGTTATTCATATTAGGGTTAGGGAAAGAATGATTCGCACAACATTCCCTCTAAAGAGATCCATAATACCGTTGAAACAAAAGCAAGAATCTGCACCCTTTCCATGTTGAGTTTAGCCGAAGAGAGATCCCCACATTCCGATTATTTTGCAGCATTACCCGAGAGTTATTAAATTTGAACAAACTATCCTCTCTTAACTGTAATATGCTCTAGTCTCCATCAGATTCAGGATCAGAAGAGTTTTGCAGTAAACCAAGTACATTGGCTGAAGAGACAAATGAATTTGAAGTTGTATGTTTGGATGAATTCGAAGTTGTATGTTTTGATCAAAGCAGTGTGCAAGGCATTCTGATGTTGATGATCAAGGAATTGAATATTTCTTCAATAACACACAACAGGTAGATTGATTCATGAACTCGATAGAAAGGAAGCCTGCAGTAGCTAAGCTTGTTGCCGCTGGAATCCAATGAGGCATGTAAGGGATGAAATACAATCAAGTTTGTGTTCGAAGGCACTAGATAGATCACATAAGAAACACTATTAATTGATAATAATTATTAAGAAACTTAATTGTTTAATTTGCACATTTTAAATACATCGAAGGATTTCAATTATAATCTCTTTTGTTATCATCAAATTGGAAATTCAATCATAGCACAATTTAAGT
Organism: Picea glauca; assembly: GCA_000966675.3. Classification (NCBI taxonomy): domain Eukaryota; kingdom Viridiplantae; phylum Streptophyta; class Pinopsida; order Pinales; family Pinaceae; genus Picea; species Picea glauca. The sequence continues at coordinate 5,165 of JZKD02S1730056.1, read as the reverse complement.
TATCCTTAATTCAGTTGGACGACCTCTTGATAGTATTTTGTTCCACTCCATATGATTTTGAAATTGTGAGTTCCATATGATTTTGGAAGTCCATTTTATTATTAAGATAAATTACGGAGCGTTGTCATTCACATTCTTCAACAAGTTTTCATCTTTTGCTTCCTACTTCAGGCAACTAGCCTTTCATTTATTTATTTCTTTCCATGGATCGCCCGTATTAAATAGCTACGCAAATAGGCGAGGATCACCCGCATTAAATAGCTAAGCAATAGCTACGCCTTCTTAAGTCAGTTTGGACAGTAAGTCAGTTAGGAAAGCTTGAAACTGGATGATCATCTCCACCTTAAGGTTGTTTGTTAAGGAAAATACCTAATTACATCTTTAATTAGTTAGTTAGTTTAAGGTTACACGAGTTGGTAATTCTGTAATGTCTTATAACCATATTGTGTAACTATACATATCCATATTAATAGAATACACATCAATAGTGTAGTGTGTTGCATTAAATCTTTCTCTGCTTAATCTGCTCATGGTATTAGAGCCGGATCTAAGTCTCACTCCATCATTCAAGGGTAGCAAAGCAATACTCCTTATTGTGAGATCAAGGATCACTAAGACTGTAGTAGAGTCTACCCGTCTAAGTGTTTGGAAGCAAGGAACCTCGCGCCCAAGAATAGAGGGAGGTTCTGTTGGATGCCCGTGGAGACCAGGTTTAGAGAAAGAGCAGCGGAAGCCTGTATGAAAGACTCGTCCGGTGAGCATGAAGTATAGGGAGTCCTCACGAATGCGCTGGAGAATTTCAGGCGCAAACTAGGATAAAACCATATAAAAGGAAAGGCAAGAAAGGATTTGTCATTAAGCAAGATCATCGTCAATCTTCAAAAAGAAAGAAGAAGGCAATGAGAGGCATTGAGAATGGAATGTACTAATTCATGTGATATCGAATTGAGTGGAGAGATATGGAGTGCCACATGTAAATGTTATGATTTGAGTGGATTTGGATGAAATTCTCAAAATAATTGGGAATAGTTTGTTTGTTGAAAGCATGCTTAGTGTTGTTGCTTGTGTAACTTTTTAAAGCTGTTGAAAATAACTTTAATGCTTTGGTGATATGAGAAAATATTTGTGTCTTGGAAGAAAGTGTTGAATTTTATTGAGTATAGCTAACTCAAAATTGGTATAGTTATTTTGTTAGAATTCACTGAAACTAGAATAAGGAAATCCAAGACGAAGATAAATTCAAGAGAAAAAAAATCTTAAGCATGGTGATGAGATTAAAAAAAATGTTAAGCATGGTTATGAGATTTATTTTGGCAAATTTATAAAGAGAGTTGAAAAGAGATGAGAAGTTATATGAATCGAAGAAACATATTCCAGTGAGACCAACAAAGCAAATATTCTACAAGAAATAAAATCGGAAGTGTTCGCAAAGAAGAAAGATGGGCACAGACATGCAACAGAATATAACTAAATTTTTGGTTTTTTCATTCATCACCAAATACATAAGAAATTTATTGTTGTGATTTGAGGGGTGTATGTTACGTTGTACCTGACACCCTAGTAGACACTCCAGTAAGTTTTTTGGCTTATGTTTTTTGGTCACATTTGTAAGAAGTTGCGAGCTTCGCTATAGGCAAGCTTTGTTCCCCATGTTCTATAAGTCCTCATTGAATGAATCCTATATAGCTCAATATGTGATCATGTAGCATGTATCCTTGGTTTCAAGCAGCAGCCTTGGACATGATACATCAAAACTCCCTCGCCAAAATGAATCTGATATTAAGTCCACTTTGATAAAGGAATGTAGTATGAATTGCACTTTGATAGATACAAGGGTGTCTACTCATATGTTAACTTGATGATTGTATCAGAGAATTTGAATTGTCGATTAACATGGGAAATGTGAGATATTAATCTCACAGTGAGGATGAAGTTTTGTTTAAGGGGGAGTGTGAAGTCTATTGCATTATTGCATTGGAAGTTGGTGATAGGCATTATTGCATTGGAAAATACCTAATTACATCCTTAACTGGTTAGTTAGTTTACCGAAGTTGATAACTCCTTAATGTCTTGTAACTATATTGTGTAACTATACATGTTCATATTAATAAAATACACAACAATAGTGTAGTGTGTTGCATCAAATCTGTCTTTGCTTAATCTTGTAAAAAATAAGGAGCTATGCTCATTTTTGACCAAGGGATTTAAGAGGCATTCATAAATAAAAATAAACAAAAATATAAAACATTTAATCTTTTATATTCTAATCTTTAGGCTTGTGAATTTTGGGTGTTGAGCGCAAGTGAGAGGTCTTGGGATAGTAGGAGGGTAGTAAGGATTAGGAAAATTACTAGCATTAGCTTTTCTCGAGGGATGAAAGATGGTCAAAGGGAACTACTTTCAAACAAGGCAATTTCAAAATGAAAAAAAAACAATGTTTGAAAATGATTCTTCAACAATGTGTAAAAATGAAAAAAAACAATCTTTCAAGAGTGCATGAAATTATTTTTTACTCCCAAATTATTTTTGAAGAAGAATGAAGGAAAATAATTAGAACCCAAATATTTGGAAACTTCGTACAAAGAAAAGTAACTACACCTTCCAAGTTATTATCATACTAAAATTTAAACTATTATATAATAATAGTATTCAATATTAATAAAATTCCAACATCACTCATGTTAATATATTATATTTTTTGGGTTGTATTCAGTATGTAGATTCTCCATTTCTATGTTAAAGAAACAAATCAGCACAGCCATCAAAATCTTAAGTATAAATCAAATCTCTTAAAATTCAATTCATTGTGTTGCATCAAATAACAAAGCCAACGGAGATTATGTATATAAAGTTAATAAATCAATATTTCTTATATTCATTTATAGTACAGTCGAGGGAATTCTGAAAAAAAAGAAGGTGATGTTTCCATTAAATGTTATATATTAGAAGTCTAAAAATAGATTCGTTACTCAGAGAATGGAAATTGCGAAAAAGAAAACTAGTCTTCTAATCATCATAGTGATAGACATTACGAATAAGAAAACTTAATATTTAGTTGTTATATAAACTTAACTAGATCACGAATGAATTTGCGGAGAACTTCAACATCAAACAATATATCTTGTTTCGTGGCTAAGGCTTGCTGATATCCAATCCATATTGTGAGTTTCTGTAATGAACACACTGAACCATCTGGCAGTTGTTTTCGCAAATTTAAGACTGAAAACATATGAACCAGGTCCTTTACTATATCTAAACCTCGTCTCAGAATACAAGTAGCTAATTGGCCTTCTTCCATGGCTATATAATACCTTTCTCAAGGGCCTCAGAATTATGCCGCGCGTCCGTTTGAGCTTCAATAAGTTGTCCCGCCATAAAGCCAGTCATCTCCTTTGATGTCTCAATTTCTCTGGAGATGCAGATAATTACAGCATAAGACAGTGCCATCACGTACGTCCGATGGAAATTTAATAGTGACACCCTCACTGTTCTCATAATAGCAATCCCGTGATTCAAATCTTCGCTGCTAATATTCTTTGCATTTCTTTGACATAATATAATGAGGGCACACGGATATCCCACCAGAACGGCTCTTATGGTTCTCCCACTTCCAAGAATCATGTTATTTACCCCGATAATCTCATGAAATATTGTAGAAAATGCTCGCAGAACAAGGGATTGCATTTTTATATAGCCCTGATTATTATTATTATTAACATGGCGTACAATCGGGATTAAACTTAAAATCAGTAAGTGCGTTGCGTGTAATTATTAGAAATGTTTTATATGCTAATCTTTAGAAATTGTTTTAGGGTTTTGAGGATGCTAATCTTTACAAATTGTTTTAGGGTTTTAGCTATTGTAAATAATTCAAAAAACCTAATTGTTATTAATTTAAACCATTCTAAATTCCCCAAAAAACCATCATACTTATAAGTTTAAATAAGAATAGTTCTTTTAAATCAGTTTCTTACTTAGAAAGATAACTCTAATATAATGAAAAAATTTCAAAGAAAACTACAAACTATGCCAAGCTATTTTACTGTAACCAATTCATGCCAAACAAAAGTTCAAATTTTAATGTTTCAATTTTTAAGTTAAAATTACTGCTGGGTTCAAATGATTTTTTGTTTAACTATTTAATTTTTAAGTTTTTTCATTGTTTCAAATTTTTTAGGTTTAAAATTTATTGTTAGGATTTTATTTGAATATTAATTATAATTTTTTACCTTTCAAAAAAATTAACAAAAAAATTAATAGTACCGATATCTATCTAGATGTATAACAATTTAAAACTTCCAATAACAATTTAACCTATATCTAGATGTATATGCTAGTGGGATTCCAAATTTGTCAAATAATCATCTATACATTAAAAAGTTGGCGTGACCAGGAGTATACCATACACCGATCGAACGATCCCTGTTGAACAAGTGATAAAGCGATCCAGGTGTCCATTAATGGAGCGCATTCCGCTATGCAGCAATCCAGTTTAGCAATCCAGCCATCTAGGGGTTCTGTTTTATACACCAAGTTCTATATGTAGGAGGTTCAAAATGCAGGAGCGATCCTGACAGGTTCGAAATGCACGAACCATCCAGGGAAACACCAACGAAATGCATGAACCATCCAGGGAAACAACAACGATTAAGGATATAGCAGGCTGGATATGGAGCGATTGGTTGGAGCTGTACATTTCTTTTTGCAGAAGAGAACACTCTTGAGGAAAAAGGATTGAAGCTGGCATCCAACTTCACCATGTCAACTGAATCACGAGTGTGTTAATTGAAACGCAGGCCAGGGGCCAAACCTCGTGACTCTTCACATCCATAAAAACGTGGTGGCTGTTGTTGGTAGAAGTAGTAACAACCACTTTATAAAAATTGGTTGATATGCTTGGATAGACATACATCAACCATTTTATAAAAAGTGGTTGTTACCTGAAAGGCTTACTGACAATGGGCAGATTTAATAGGGGTTACTGCTTACTAAGTTTTCTATGGACAGGATTAAATATGGTTGGAATATTCTTAGTAGTTACACAAAATAAATGACTGTGATTTCAATCATTAACTTCCTAGCTATTATAAAGACATCAGTTTATGTGTTTACTTTTTTACATTTACCTAATCATATTTAAAAATTATTTTGATAGCTAATTGATT